>BGZK01003225.1:0-29425 GCA_005406025.1 Eumeta japonica
TATACAATACGAGACTACACATATTGCTGTAGAAATCTGTAGACTTCGTCTCTACATACATACTTTTTTTTTAATTTTGTGATAAATATACGTTTTACAATGTAAAAATTCAATTGAAGTGATAACGATAACAATCAAAGAAGATGAAAGTTGAAAGAATATGTTTGTGGGGGGTATCACCATGTGTAACTACAACATAAATATCGATATTAAAAATTAAGGTTTCAGTATTTACGGAAAATTTTACTTCTACTATTATTTTTGTGTATAAAGTTAGAATAATTGATTTGAAAAGAAAATTTGGATTTCAGTAAATCAAATTTGAGTTAAAACGCTGGCGCAAGTCAAAGTTTTTTGAAAATCAACTTGAAAGAGAATAATGGATTTCAGTATGAGAATTTTTTATAGATATGAAGTTAGAGACATCGCAAATCTTATTCCGATTCACGGATGGACGGATGCTAATCGTATAATACTATGTTTAACATATTTTTTGAACAGATTTTATGATGTTCAAAACGTTTTTGAAGTTATACTTCTTTTAACGCGTTAGGGAAAAATGATAAGAGTGAATTGTTACGATGCGCGCGCACTTCGACATCTAAATCGACACTATGAACTTCGAGCGCCTACCGACATTTAAATCAACCACGAAGTTGATGGGTAAATGTCTCTCAAGTTTTGCAGGTGTTTCATATCAGTACGAATAAAATATATTATTATACATAAATATATGCATGTGTGGATGCGTTGTATTTTTTTTAAATGATATATGGTCGTGACTGATATTTATTGTGAATTTTGGGGATAAAAATTATTTTTTATATTATAAACTTTTTTAACTACGTTTATAGATTTGAGTTTAATTCCCTATATATGTAATATTTTTACTTGCTTACATTATAAATTATTATTACTATTATTACATTATTATTCAATAAATATTTTAATTATTGGTACATTAATTAATTCTCTATACAGATATATAAAAAAATAATTAATTTTGTACATTTGTTTAAATTCTTGTTTTTCGAGTTATATCTCTTTTAGTACACCAAAGAAGTATAACTTTTTTACGTGCACATACACTTTTTTTTTTATTTTTAAAAACTCTAGACTTTTGTTGAATCGCTCCGTGTCGAAGTTGTTCTCCAATAACTTTGACAAGGAAGATACATCACTTCCGAATATTGTGCAGAAAATTGCACATGAAGCGTATGGTGGTAACTACCAGCCAAAATGGTGATACCATCATTATCATATTGATGAGTCACTGTTGAAAAAAAAACCAATAATTTTTCTCCTAAAGAGTTCGTAAATTTACACTATATTAATTATTGTTAAATGAATTTACTTTTTGTAAAGTACGCAGTACTATATTTGGCGTCATTAACATACTATGATATTGTACCATAGGGTCCTTCATAAGATAACCGTAAAAAGTTATTTAACTATGATTTATTTCTCGCTATCTTGTCCAATTTCTTTAATGAAACGAGAATTTAAATCTCAGCTCTTCTCAGAAGCGAGAGAGAGAACTCTAGATTAATTATACTAATTAAAATTTAACAGCCCTGAACCATACTTAAGGCGCGTACAAATTCAATTCGTTTCTCGTATGTCCTGTGAAATGTAGTCAGTAATTGTTAATGCCCTTAAGCTCGCTCTACGTGAACTAATTTTAAGTTAACGATGCGGGATCACAGCCCGCCAACCTCATTATATTAATAAAAGATGCTTTAAGTTTTAGCTGGCGACAATATAGAGAAGACTACGAATGTTGTTTTATAATTAGTATGTATATATGTATGTGGTTCAAACTAAGACAAAATCTTGTCTTGTACATTATATATTTAAAAATAATGACTAAAAACTATAGCTTAAGGTGCCCAGCGACCCGCTCACAAAGCGGTAATGTATAATAAAACAAGTTCGAATTCGGTTATTTTGGAAGGACGTATGCAACGTAGTGTCTACGTTTCAAACGAAAACTAGAATTACTTTTGAAAAACCTAACTCTCATTTTGAAGGGTTTGAACAAATTAATCTATGTAGAAAATTTTGAGGCTTAAATAGGTCCCCATTGCACCTAAAATGTAAACCTCTATTTTAACATAGATATCTTTGATTTTCTTTTTTGTATAAAAGTTAATAAATTTTGTAACGGTAACTGAAAAATAAAAATTAATAACATGAAGAATAGGGTCACCAAATATTATTTTCATGTGTTATATATTTGATGAAAAAAATCGAGGTACTTACCACCAAAATTTTCAATTCGTCACCTTATGTGAAG
This sequence comes from Eumeta japonica, assembly GCA_005406025.1. NCBI lineage: Eukaryota > Metazoa > Arthropoda > Insecta > Lepidoptera > Psychidae > Eumeta > Eumeta japonica. Next base: position 2,297 of record BGZK01003225.1, read on the forward strand.
TTTATTTAATAATTTTTCAACCGAAATGTGATGTTTGTCATTGACAGACAAAAATCATTAAAGTGAGGTAATTTTTTCTTGAACGTGATTTCAGCTAGAATAATTTCCGGTTGAGACGTGTTTAACGATATAACTTTCACAGACCATGGGTTCCAGTAAAATATGACTAATTGGTTTTTAAGGGTTCACCTCTGACATAGTTCAAAATGTTGATTGTCTAAATAAATTGTTTGAAGATGAACAATTGTTTCGTGGTCAAAAGTCGACGTAGAGTTCTAGATAAATTCTAGATAAAACTCAAAATGAAACGAGTCATCGTTCGACTTACTGTATTCGAATGATGTGACCTTGTGAAATTTTAACAGAAAAATAATTTAAGAGTAATGGACAAAGAATTCTGCGAGGGACTTTCAAACACTCAAAGAGGGCTAATCTCTCTCGGGCGAATCGTTGCTGATGGGAGGAGGATGGTACTCCCGGCCGTCTTCTTTGTGTTCATTTTCAGGAAATTAATTTATATATTCGTTTTTCATTCGTTGGACATTTTTTATCAAATGGTTACAATAAATTACCCTTTTAATACAAAAAAAAAAACACGTTATTTGATATTGGTGTGTTTTACAATATTCGACGCTGTTTTCTATACAGAAAAGAATGACTAAATACCAAATATATATCCCTTAAAAAATACATATATATCTCTCGAACGTACCGATCGATTTTAATGCATTTTGGAACGATCCATACTGCTTTCTAAATAAAATAGGTGGTACTTTAAATATATTCCAAAATAACACTTTTTCAAAAAAATCCTGCGAACATATATTTTGAGTAAATATACCAATTTTCATGCATTTAGTAATAGTGTGGTTCTTTAGGGAAAACAACTGGATAGATTTTGGAATTTATCAGTAGTTTATAAACAATTGTACAGATAAAACACTTTTTATAAAAATTTTCTCCATTGATATCTCTTGAAAAGATAAGACAATTCTTATACAGTTTACGGTAGTCAATACTTGGGTAAAAGATCTTATTAGATTTCGATATCGATCGATAGAGAAGTCTAAAAAATATTTCAAACAATTATTTTTCCAAAACTATATTTTTAAGACTTTTAAAAATTTATCAGATGAAATCGATACCAGTTTTCAGAAAGACTAAATTGAGTAGAATTCTATTGAATGTTACACAAGCATATACATGCATATATGCAGACAGAATTCGGAAAACGGACGAAATGGATTCCCAGGACCCTAAAACGTCAAGGTTTGATGAAAACTGTATATCCCGAAATCAGGCTGGAAACAGTAACTTCCCATTTTTATCAAAAACCTTCCAATTTTCATAGCGGGTAGTTAAAAGCAAAAATCCACGCTAGACATTATGATCATTACGTGCTAGAGTTAATGAAAAATGAGGAGAGGTTAAGAACGGGATTGGGGTAGAAAAAGTGTGTGCGACCGAAATTAAAGTTAAACGTAAATGATATCGGAATTCAAAGCGGGTACGAGGTTTGGATTGACAGCAAAATCGTATATGGTATAAGACGAAAGAACACTTTATATGTCCATGCGAGAGAAGCTGCGGGCCTAAAGCTTGATTATAATGAATAGCAATGATTTAAATCAATATGTTAAATTCAATATGTTGGATTCAACATTGATAGCTTGCAGCAATAGTAGAGTAATTTAATGATATTTAAAATAATGTGTATTTCTTAGCGAAACATAGAAGACGAAAAGTAGAAGTATTTAAGGGAATTACAATTATAAAAAAATCATAAGTGCAATGCTGAGTAACAGATATATTATCTCTGGTTTGGTGATTTTGTAGATATAAAGAAATTATGGAATTCCTTCTATCTCTTTTAACAAAACAGCTTTTAATAGATATAAAAAAATGACAATAAACTACTGTAGATGACGCCTTAAGATGTCCTTTTAGTATTTATGTCCAACAACTGAGTTAATGACTTAATGACCTATTACTTCGTTAATGGGCGATTAACGTGCTTGACCGACTGTTAAAACAGCAACGCATGATCAAATTATCACTAAAAATCTCACTGAAATGAATTCATTGAAATTGATTAAATAAACTATAACTTTGATGAGAGATGTATGTATAAAAAAAACATATCTTTGTATAGTAACAATTTATTAGTAGGTAACACTGAATATCCTGAGGACGCCTTGAAAATGTTCTGAGAAATTTAATTTTGAGCAACGACGTCTGAACATTTTAAACCTCGCTAAATGAAGCGGCCCTTAAAAAAACTACTTTAAACTTTCAAGGCTAATTTGTTCTAGAACAGCCGACACACAGCGCCTTACTAAGTAGCCCTCAGAGTAATAATAAATGTTTTACACGGAGAATTTGATGAGAAAACAGCGGAATTTATATGCGAACTTTTTGTTACCATGCCTAACTGCTGTGAACAAAAATGTTTTTTAGAATCTTCATGAAATTTATCGTAGAATCCAGGTGAAGCAGTAAATAGTACTTAAGTTGTTAAGATTTTATCGGTAAGCGATTAAGTGATGTGGAGAAAGTTCTTTTTGCATCACCAGAAATATTCTGGAAAATAAAAGTTATAAGTTCCTTTAACGATTCTAAGTATATACAAGTTGAAACTACTCAAACTATTCCCAAAATATTACGACTTTTAAACGATAGTTTTAGAATGGTCGTGAAAGGCTGCTCCAAACGTACCAACTTTATTTTTAACGTGTCTATTTTACAGGTCAATATGCTTTCCCAGTAAGATGTGAGAATAAAAATGGCAATTTACGGTATCTATTTCTTATCTCACTGTATTTTCATCGTTGATTTGTCTATGCCACTAGTAGTCCATAGTGCTGGATCTTTCCTATTAATTATTCTAACAGACTTAATCTTCATGAGTAACTTCGTTGTGGCAAAACGCCTAACTCCTTCAAAAAATATCTATAGTGTTAACTTATCGACATATACTATACTCCAACGCGATGGGTTGAATGTCATTGCTATTAATTGTTTTTTTACTTGAAATTTGAGATAGTTGATAATAAAAAACTTAAAAATTATCTGTCCTACGAAATAGATAGTTCCATCAAAGCGTACGCCTACTGCCAACATTCGACATGTTGCAGTGGCGGGATTATAACAAATTTTAATACCTAGTTAATTTTTATAATGTTGCTTAGTCCATTTTTGTATATTTAAATGGCCACATTATCCAACAAATTAAATTGTATGAGTTTCCAATCTCATACGCTTGTATTAGCGTCAGTTTCACTTTTGTCATTATTGACAACCTATTTTTGTTTTTTTTTTGGGAATAGAGAATGTGTTTTACTACATTTCAATGAAAAAATTTGTAAGCATGTCAATAAAAAATAAATAAAGTTTCCATCTAAATTTGCAAGTTCTGGATAGATAAAATTGACGAAAACGTATTTTTTTTTAAATATTTATGTTGTTTTATAAAAAACAGAATCGCCGCAATTTGTAACAAAGTTTTTTCAGTAATACGAGGGCTGCTATTTGTATTGGGAATATTAACAAAACAAACATTTATCATATAATATGTTTTTATTGCTTTTCAAAATATTCACCATGATGATCGATGCATTCTTTGCATACGCCGAAAACAACTTTTATAGCACTTTTTCCATTTTGATTGAGGTATCTCTAAAACGTGCATTTTGAACGTATCAATGGCCATTTCGCGCTCTAAAAACTTCGACTACATAATTTATTCTTCACCTTGAAATAAATAGAAATTGTTGGTGCCAATCGGGCTGTAATGGATGAACAGTCAATTCGATCTTTGACCTTTCCAAAACAGAGTTGTTTCGGCCGACGTGTGACAGCTAGCATTGATGAGAATGATTTTGCGTTGTCGGTTGTTCTTTCTTACTCCTTTAAAGACTTCTGCAAATAAATGGTCGTATACCACTTCAAATTAACGGTTTTACGATTCTCTAGTGGCCATTAGAATATGTCCATTTATACAAAAAAAAACAGTAACCACTTGCTTCAAAGTGCTTTTGGCACGAATCACTTTTGTTGGATTTGGCTCATCTTGGAACACTCAAACCATTGTCTGTTGTTTAGTTTCGGGGTTATGAACATAAATCAACATTCATCACCTCTGTAGATATTATAAACAGCTTTAACGCACCAAGATTGTATTTTTGTATAACTTTTTTGTGCCAATCGACACGACCCTGTGTTTGATCAATTCTCAAATTGTGCGGAATCCAAAGCAAACAAATTTTTTTTACAGACAAATTTTCATCAGTAACATCTTATTTATGCTCGTCATACTTATGCCTAGGGACGCTTTTATCTCACGATATGTAGTTTCCGAACAGCATCGATATTTTATGGTATAAAAACCGACTTAGGACGATCTTATCTCAATTCCCCCACATTCCCCATAGACCGTCCACGATTTAACTCACTAAACCAGTGATACACAGTGGTTTTTGATGGTGCCTTATTTTTAAAATCGAAGTAAGTTGATCGATGCACTGTTTTTTAGTTAGCCCACGCCAAAAATCGTAATAAATCATAGCACGAAAATTTTCACAAGTTAAATGCATGGTGGCTAAGATATGCAATTGTTAAAATGACACCAGGATAGTAAAACTATTGACAGTCACATAGAACAAACTGTATTCTATAGCCAAGAAGTTCCATTTTGAAATGTTGAAATAACCTTTAAATATTGTTCTGTATGTGGCCAGTTCCAGATACATAAATAGTAGCCCTCATATTCCAATATTTTTGTGTACATTTTTGATATAAATACCTATATTTTAATTAAATAAATAATTAGATATTAAAAAAAAAAACTACATAAAAATTATGAAATAGAAAGAGAGTATGGAAAACTCAAAAACAAAACCATAGCTAATAACTTCCACTTATAAATAGAAGTATGCAAAACCGCAATTATAAAACACTTTTTTTCCGATTTGCGATTCATCCCGTTTTTTTTGTACCACTCCTTATTATTTGGACAAAAAATACATTAATCTATTTTAAGTGCAAATCTAACGAGAAAAGTCTAATCGTGAAACTGACAACTTCTGAGCGTAAGACTGGGAAACTGTCATTCAATTAATTATTATGATAATTACGAACAGATTAGGCTGGACTGGCAGAATGGCAAGACGGATGGATTCCGGGCATTTCGCATATGGAATGGAATCCTTTTACTAGATATTTCAGGCAGAAATATTTGCAATTCAGGGGATAATAAACAGTTTAAAAAAGTAGAACGATGAGCTAGTTTACATCTTTAAAGAATGAAGTTATCATTGTGGGTATCGACCGACGGGAATATCTATCACCCACCATAACGCTTCTTGTCTATGCAGTCGGTAGAGACGTCCTCGAAGCTGATGCGTGGTGGAATTCAACTAGTCGTTGACACGAGCCATTGGTAGGTAGAGTCGTGTCGTTACCTCGTTACCTTCGCCGCTTCGCGTGTGGCCTTCGATGGAGGCTATAACAGCAGGCAGAGGATTGGTAAGCCGGTTTAGCGGCAACGTTAATTCCCATGAGCGCAGGTAAGCGACGGCTGACAGACGAGCGCATTGAGAATGCAGGACTCGAGGTCGCTATCGCTCACTTGCGCCAATGGAGAATGACCGAATGTTTCGTCACTCAGCCACTCTCTTATCGAACTTTTATTGTATTTACTATGGAATATTTTATATATATTTTATTGTACGTACTCAACATCATTTAAATGAAAAAAAACATAATTTTGGCCTTACCTGCCTCTTGAGCTTGTTATACGACGCCAGCGTATAAGTCACCACCGGATTGACCATTGAGCATTATATTTTAATGAATATATGATTTTCCGTAAGTTACGTTCATGACAATAAAAGGAAAGTATTCCTCAACACTTTTTAAGACATTTTGAAAGTAGCTAGTTTTTTCGGATATGTTTAAAATGATAAAATTTAAGTTTAATTAATGAAATGAATTCGAATGATGCGTTATAAATTTCGTAACGCTTGTAACTTGTCTCTAGTTAACTTTTTTTTATATGCGTAGTAAATCGTAGTTGTTGTTACTTATTTATTTCGCTTTTAGTCTCACGTCAACTAAGAGCCTTTCTGTATCGAGTCTAATGTAACTATATAGGTTTAAATGTTGAAAAAAAAAAAAATTAAATAAAATGTTCGAAGAAAAGTATCCAATATGAATTCGCAAGATTTTCTATACAAAGTTATGAGGATATTCAGTAAATTAATGTCCGTCTTTAACTGAAAGCCATTCAGAGCCATCTTCTTTTGTGATACTGGAGATAATTGCTCATCGACGTTGTAGCTCACCTGGAGGAAAAAGAACAATGCGCGTAAACTACGCAAGGCGCTTTTGTAAATGGCCGTCTTATCGGGCTTTCAGTTTCAGCTCCGCTTGAGCTTCTGTTTTGGTACGAATTGTTTTCGTATTCTGTTACGAATGAGCTAAAACATTTGGCAGATCTTTAGAAATATCGAGGTTGTTACGTGCATTGATCTAGTATAATTAAAGAGGTAATAATTTTTTTATAAAATCATAGCAAAGTTATGTAAATTTATCTTGTTCTATTTTTCGATAATATCTAGTAATTTTTGTATAGAAATTTTAAGTTACAATCAACTGATTTTAATTGAATATTTCTATGCATTTGTTACTACACCTTTTCCACTTTTCCACATCAACTGAACATGTGGCACTCACCTTTTACACATAATGAAGTACATTGTAGAAACTCAAAGTTGTCAAAAATAAAATCAGTGAAAGTAGTGGATAATCCAATAAACTAAAAATAAACAATGAAAAATTCTTTTATTTTTCTTACATGTTATAATATAATTCTACAAATACTAATTATACAAATTTAAAAGCATTAAATATATTTTTAGAAAAGAATATGTTGAAAAAGAAATCTAATGATTCAAATTAAAACGAAATTGTAGCTTTGTACAATGTAATTTTAAAATGGATTTGCCGCTTTAATATATGTTTTTTTTTTGAGATGCGCTGCCTGGGGTTAAAAATTAATCACAGGCAAATATAAAAATTAGAAAGAATTATGTAACCCCTGTCCAATCAACACCTGTTCAATGACAAATTGTTTTTTTTGGACTTGTCCTTTTTCCTGGAGTCGAGTCTAATTTAATTAAATCCATGTATATGTTTAGTGTAATTCTCGTTATTGAATAGGTATCCATTCCAGTGAGTAGTTGAATGTTTTCCCATAGAACAGACTTTCATAATTCTTTCAGACATAAATCTAAGTGTATACTAGCGGGCCTGGCAAACGTTGTTCTGTCTTTTTTTACGTGTGAGTTGCCCATGTAGTCAATGCTTGCACCGCCGCCACAATGGACATAGAATGAATTCTGTGACGTTTCGTATCGATCGATGCCAATATCAATCCCGTTTCGCTTTCGATTCTGATCTCGGTCACACGTCTAGACAAAATTTAAATTTAAATTTTGTTTTCGATCCCAGTCATGTTATCAAATTTAGTTTCGCTTTCGCTTACGATTCTTATCCTGGTTTAGTCCTCGATTATGCTTCCCATCCCCCTTTCGATTTCGATTCCGCTCCCAGACAGAGAAGCCGGGGGAAAATGCTAGTATCGGGCTATATTATTCGGGGATAGCGTAGCTTCCTATGAGTTAAAGAATTATTAAAATTCTTTTTGGAATATAAATTCGTGGATGAAGACGGGGGTAACAATCGTTTCAATAGTTCAGCTTAGCAGTACAAATATGCAGATGAAACCGGAGACAAATGCTAGTTATTTTTTGGAATATTCGCGAGCATGTGTGCCAACACATCACCAAAGTTTCACCGTAATCAGAATAATGCCAAACCCACTTTAAATTTTTCTGGATTTTTTGAATTACCCGGGTAGTTTTTCTCTTTGTACGCACTTTCCTAGGACTAACGAATATTTGAAAAAACATATTTGAAGACAAATTGGTCTAGCCTCACTCGAGTTTTGCGTTTAGTGACACATTTAGAGATTCATTTTTAATTACAGGTATAGATAACTAACTTTCGTCCTTAGCTCCGCCCGCATGGACACAATGAATCCCTTCACTGTACATCAACCGTTTACCATCTTAACCATGATTCCGATCGTAATCGTGTTTTTGCTTTTGATTTCGGTCCTGCCCTCCATGGCAATTTGTCTCATTTTACACTCCGGCCGCAACCCGCTATTGATTTCGCACCCGGTCTCGATTTGTTTATCTCCAATCTCACTTTCGGTTCCAGTAACACTCCCAATTCTGATCTCGGCACTGTTCCTAAATCTAATTTCTATCACGCTCTTGACTTTAATTTTAGTTTCTTCCTCGATTCCGACCTTGGTGCTATTCTTTCACTTCGACCTTTCCCGATCTCGACTCTCGATTCTCAGTCCTCGTCCCGTTTGTGATTTTGATTCCATTACCGGTCACGTTTTTCACGGGGCAAATGCAATAAAAATGAAATTTGGTTATATTGCTCGGCAATTGTGCAGCTTTTTATAGGTTGCTTTTTTCTACTTCTTTTTTTAAATCTTATCATTTGTTGGCAGTAGAGTCCCATTGCGAGTTAATCCGGGTAATTTTTCCCACGTTCTTGTCGTAGGTAATTAATTTTTATCATCAGAGATGAATCCCTTCAAAAACGGTTCGGTTTTATTACGTTGCAATAGAGGATGGTAAAGGAGTAGACGATTCATTAGATTTCTTTCAGTGAGCTCGTGTTGGACCCAAATATCGAGGTTTTTTGTATATACAGGTTTTTTCAAATGGGTCAATTTTTTTGTCAATCCCCAGATCTTCAGCTATGTCGAATTAATATGCCGATTTTGTTATGCTTTTTCCAAAATGGCATCTACTTTATTCGTAACAGGTCGACCAGAGCGAGATTATCTTTGACATCAAAATTACTGGACTGAAAACGCTTGAACCAGTTTTGCGCTACTCTTACCTATACTGTTTTAAGTTCATAAATATCACAAATTTTTATTCGCGGCTTGTGTCACGTTTTTCCCTTCTTTGTAATAAAACTTCAGAATATATCGAATTTCTAAGTTAGATTCACTTATTGTGGTAGACAGAAAAACAAATGAAAAATGGCAGGACATAGTTTTTACTTTTTATTTTTTTTAAATGTCATCTAGTTAGTGGTATCAAAACTAGCCAAATACAAACAGCACAACCAAGAAGATTTTATTGCAACTTTTTACTTATGAAATACGAAAAAAAATTTTCTCCAATATAGTATACAGATAGGTATCCTATTATTTGCGTAATCACTTGTTCTGACTGTAAACCAACTTTTATGAAGATTGGAGAAACCTTTAGTAGGTTATAAGAAAATAAATAGACAGATAAAGAGACAGATTAAAAGATAGTAGCTTATCATTTGCGCATGTGATTGCGCAAATGATAAGCTGACTCTGACTGTACATGATTTTTCATCGAAATCGATAAAACCGTTTTTAAATTATAAAAGAACATATTATAGACAGACAGATATAAACAGAAAGACAGACAAACAGTATTCTATTATTTGTGCAATGGCATGCTTTGTCTGTACACCAATTTTCGTCGAGATTAGTCAAACATTTCTTAAGTTATACAAAAAAACATATCGGTAGACAAACAGACAAAGAGACAAATAGACAGTAATTTTAAAAAGGGATAAGTTGGGAATAGTTAGCCATTAAGCGAATATGTTTAACGAAAATTATTTTAAAAAATGAGTGACAGACAGACGCTACAGACTTATATAGTAGAATAGATGGAAAATAAATATCTAATACAAAAGTATTATCTTTTCTTTTCATATTAATAAATTTAAATTTTCCACCGGTAGGAAACATTTATGCGTTTCGAGCGAGATTCAACGATCGATTTTTCGAACGCTCGACTTCTTTCTCGATCCCCCGATAAAATGCTTTCCGTGTCGTATCATGTATAATTAAGGTAATGCGCCTCCCGCGCCGATTGAATGAGAAATACGAATTTATTACTCCCTCGAACGATCTCGGTAGAAACGACTCCGGGGAGATAAATAGATTTTATACACATGCTTTCAAATTACGTCTGTATTCTGAGGCATAATAAAATTTATTACTAACACAGACTGCTTAGTTGCTATTGAAAAATAAAATGTTTTTGTTTGTTTATAATGAAAAATTGGTTTCTTAGACGATAGATGTTATATATTGGGTGACACATTTCTACGTTAGTACTAGAAGAACAAATATAAAATGGAATCTAAGGCAAAAAAATTGACAAGTGGAATGTTAAAATGTTGTATGCGTTTGTGAGCTAGCGTATGTGTGCGTGTGTGTATGTTTTTATGTATGTTTAAAAAAAAGACCTTTTAATGAACTAACTTCTAGATTACTCTACCAGTCAATACCAAAATCTAACCAGCTCTTTTCCCCAAACAGTTGCATTGACTGCAGTAAGCTGTATAAAAATTGGCCGATCTGTTCAAGAGATATCGTTGGAGAGTTTTTTTTTAAAAAGTGTTTATTCTAAATTGCTCCACTGACAAATTCCAAAATTTGTCCAACTGTTTCCCTCGAAAGATTACGTCGACTGTTGTAAAATGTATCAAAATTGGTTGGTTCTTTTAATAGACATTTTTAGAGAAAAATTTATCAAAAAGTGTATTTTTAGAATATTTCTTTAACTACTCTACAAATAAATTCTATAATCTGTATAGTTATTTTCTTTAAGAGGCCACGTCGATCATTACTAAATGCATCCAAATTGTTTGATTTGTTCAAGAAATAATATTTTAAAAGGTGTATTTTAGAACATTTTTAATTACCATACTGATGAATTCCAAAGTCCAACCAGTTGTTCTATTTAGAAAATATCGATTGTTGCAAAACGCATCAACATCCGTCGGTTTGTTCCAGAGACATCGTTAATGCGATAATTCGAAAATAATATTTTTACCAAATTACATGAGGAATATAATTATTAGTAAATTAATATTTGGTATTTGGTCAATCTTTTCTGCTTTGAAAAGATTGACCACCTGCACCTGCTGCTGCTTTTTGCGTTGAATGACGTAAAAGTGATCAAAATAAAATAAAGTGTTCGATAGGCATCCTAGCTGAAAAATTTAAAAAAAGGTTTTTGCTTTTCAAATAAATCTAAATGTTTGAACTTGAAGAAGTGAGAACTTATTAAAATTTCATTCTGAGAAAAAAACATTAAAATCAATCCTTTAAACATGATAATTTACAGCTACTTTATTATTAAAAATTTGGAGTTTAAAAAATAGTAAGAAGTTTCAGGAATGGTTTGCAGGATTAACGGTCTTTCATATTTTAAGCACGAAAAGCTCAAAAACCATTACGCAACATTTTACGAAATCGTGGTTGCTGAGTCGTAGTTATTATACTTGGCTGGTTTTAATACATGTTTCGGAATAGTGAGTGCAATAAACATGGGCGTCAAGCGTCAAACAAGCACATTCATGGCTCTTCGTCAAACTGTGTTTTCTTTGTAAGATTTTAAAAGAGCAGACGAACATGCGAGCAATGGAAAATTCAATGGTCACTGTCGCCCATGGACATTCCAAACCCTGACGGAATCACAAGTGTATTTCCGTCTTTTTATAAAGGAACAGACTTTCTTTTGAAGACTTTCTTGTCGTCGTTGATTGAGAACATACCTGATTGTAGATCAATCCAAAGTTTTACCCTTCTTACCAGAAAAAGTTCGTATGAATCTTACGTCAATATGGTAAAGACAGTATTTCCGGGAATTAACATGGCGACGGGCTTCAGTGGTAGGAATGGGGTTGAATATTCTTCCTGAGCACTCCTCATGGCATATGAGATAAACCATGCATAGACATGCCATATGCTAATAGGTCGTGCTGGTCGAATACTACAGGGTCGCCGACGATTCGAGACACAAGACGCTGGATGCGGTCTAGGGCAGAAATCGATATTGAAGGGCCTCAGCCCAGAGGTGATGAAAGTACTTTAGACTACACGTTATTACTCTTATAACACAAAAGGCTCCACTTCAATAGTAACATGTTACGTAATCACAGTTTCGTTCTTATATTACATAGTATTCTTTACGAAAAAATTGCGTTCGCTTAGACCGTGTTATTAAATTCAAAAGTTACTTACAAAATTAATTAACGCAAAATTGCTGTTTGTAATTCTTTGATATAATTATGCGTGAGAAATTTCACTTAAGCTTGCGTTCACGAGCTGGCTACTAATTTTTTTTGTCTATTCTTCATATTTGTTATTGCGACATAATGAACTTTAGTTGAAATCTGAATTTTAAATTTTATGCAAGTCCAATATTGGTTCATCTCTTTATTGAATACAAAACGCGATAACACTAGAACTTGTAAAGCTGATAAGGTGAATTAATTTTCATAAAGCCTCTTGAAAGCTCTGCCTTCCAAGCCTTGCCGGGCGCAGAGCCTCCCGATTATCTCGGTAAGTGGTGACGACACCAGTAATGCCTCAAACGTACAATTAAATGACCACGACCACGGCATCTGACGACATGTAAAATTAGCTACGGCGTACCTTTTTAGTATACATGAAATATAATTCCTGCTCTTTAATATGAGACCCGTACTTATAATATAATTTTATTGCAAGGAAAATTTGTGAATTTAAGGAAATCGCTAATTCGTAATAACATTTACAATAACAAAACTCAATGATTATTTCCTTTATGCAATACTTCTATAACCTTACATGTTTGCTTGCGTTTTTATGTATATATGGTATTTATACACAATATATACGTGTAATAATGTATATATATCATACAAAATAGATATATATATATACTGTAACTGTTTAGTGATCGGTTTTCTTCGGTACTCGGGATCTTGAATAAACAGTTTTGCCGTTGCTTTTATATATATGCTCAGGTAATTTATGAAGTTCACTTTGATATTAATTACATTAAATTCTCTCGTTTCTGATACTCTCGAAGCCCACGTGTTAACCCATACACAAATGAAATCTTTTTCTCTCTTTCTTTTGTTTTAGCGAATCGACTAACATTTTCTCATTGACGATTCACCTATCAAACCATCGTTCACGCGACTCAGAACGGAGGCCGGACTACTCACGTTCAGCCTATCTACTACATCATCCCCCACTTTAGAGAAAAAAAATCTCATCAAGTGTACTATTTTTTTGTGCATAGACCCCATAGTAACCGACACTACTTAAGGCTCGGAACTTTTGAGTAATCCTCGATGTAAACAGAGTTTTGTACCAGTAGATTCGATTACATGACAAAATTTTGGGAAATTGATGAAGTTCCTCAACTTGTAAACCGAATGCTAATCGAATAAATCGAATGCTAATCGCTGTTTCGCGACAATTATTATCGAGATAAAACTGGTAGGTGAGTGGTGCGTTTGCTGTCGTTAGCGAAGCGACCCCGTCTTTTAATGACCTAATAGTCGTCATTGAAGGAATAATAAAGATTTAGATATCCTAATATTCTAGTCTGACAAAATAATAGTTGTTTTTGATGCCAGTCATTCAACCTCGAATGGTGTTTCATTAAGCGATTGTGGGAGGAAAACAACAAAACGAAATTACTTCAATTATATGTAAATTTAGGTTATATTTGGTCGTTTTTACCACAAATATTCGTATGATGTTTCAGAAAATAATTATTAACTCTGAAGATCAGGATTTGCATTGAATCTAATGGCGCGAGATACCAGACTTGCCTATACATTATAAGGCATTATAAGGCGGGTACAAATTGCACATAGCCACATATGGTATAAAATTTAGTCTGTTCTTGGAGATTTGGACTTTAAGACAGTTAATACGTGACGAAGAAAAAAAGAAAAGAATATCCTGCGACGCCGCAACTTCTTTTTTCTTTAGTGCATATGGATGATATAGTAGGTAGGGCAGACGCCAAGGTGGAGGCCAAGCAACTGAAAAAGGAGGTCACGGATTTGTTATCTTCAGTCGGCTTTGAAATGACAAAATGGGTGTCGAACAGAAGAGTACTATTGTTTGACATTCCTTTTGAACATCTAAATAAACCTCACGCTTTGTATTATGCGGATAGCTTAAATTATGTGAAAATCTTAGGTATTACATGGAATGAATCAAATTATCAATTTACTTATCATTTAAATTTATTATCGTAATCAAGATGTACGAAAAGGATAATTTTATCAATTTTAGCACTTACTTTTGACAGATTAGGGGCAGAATTAAGCTCTCCTTGATAACAGCTAAATCATGGCTAGCTACCGTCAAGTCTAAATTAATTGTTCCAACGTTGGAGCTTTGTGCAGCTGTTCTTTTAATTACAATAATGCACTGTGCTTTTGTCAATTGAATGATGTGGATATTAATGATATTGTACGTTGGTCAGATAGTACAATTGTGTTGTCTTGGTTATAAATACCACCCCATTTTCCTGTAGAATTTTGTAGGTAATAGAGTCTTTCCAAATTATTAATAGTAGTATTTACGGAAAATTGAGACACGTATCTTTAGAAATAAACCCAGCTTACTTTACTAGCCGTGGTTGTAATACGGCACAGTTACATTTACATTCACTATGGTGGGGCCAGAGTGGCTCAAGAATAGTGTGAAATCTTGGCCCCAAATCTTGATAAAGACTTGAGAAAGAGAACAACTTATCTGGTTTAAAAGGCAAAAATAAAATCTCATTGAACATTGTTTATTAATGGATTTAGTTCATTGTCTAGGTTAATAGGAGTTGTTGTTTTTTGTTTTAGGTTGTACTATAATACTAAAAATAAATGCGCTAAAATCAAAATTTTCGTTAACCTTTCGGTCACGGAATGTGATTTTTCGTTGCAAAGGGTTACAAAAATTGTGCAAGAGGAATGTTTCCGATCTAATTTGGAAAAATTAAGAGCAAAAAAAGCGTTATTCTAAATCCTTGCAAAGACGCATACCTTTCCTAGATAACGTTGGTCTATTGAGAGTCGGCGGTAAACTTAATTATTCTGATTTCACGTTTAATAGAAAACATCTGGTTTTATTACTTAAATCCAACCATTTAACTTTTTTATTAATCGATTTTTACCTTAAGATACATCGTCACGTTAGACTAATGGTTTTATAAGCGATTATACAACAAAAGTATGGCATTTTGTCGGTATGGCAAATCCTTATGCATCGATTATTATTTAAATGTGTATTTAGTTTTTGGACTCGAGCAAAACCCGTAGAACTGATTATGTCTCATTTGCCATCGGATCAAGTTATTACTTGTGGAGTTTTTAATTCGGTGCAAACGGACTTCGCAGGTCATTTCCAACAAGAGCTATATGCTTACGAAACGATCAATTAAGATTAGACGGATATATTTGCTTTTGTTAATTCTTCCACGAAAGCGGTTCATCTTGAAGTCATAGAAAATTTGACAAGCAAGGGTCTTTAGCGGCATTAAAACCTTTTCTGTCTAGGCGCGGCTTACCTAATGTAATTCTGACTGTGGAACAAATTTCATTGGGACTAATCGACATGTCACGGACATATAAAAGTTTTTGCTGTCAGCACTATTCAAGATACTTTGAATAATCAGGCAACTCAAAGAGTTATAAAATGGCTATTTGATTTACCTAGGGCTCCTTATTTTGGTGGCTTGCTTAAAAGCTCTGTCAAATCAGCCAATATGCTTCTTCTGTGGGTAATCGGGGAACAAAAATTAACATATGAAGAACTTGCGACAGTTTTTGCTCGTATCGAAGCAGTCTTGAACTCTCGTCAATTATGTCCTTTGTATAATGATCCAAGCTAATTTGAGGTTTTGATACCGGCACATTTTTTAATAGGAAAACCATTACTAACAGTTTCTGAATGGAATGGAATCAAAATATGTCGTTTACCGTGTTATCAAATATTACAATCCATACTCCCACATTTTGGGAAAAAATAGAGTGATCAATATCTCCATCATCTTCAGATGCGGAATAAATGGTTTTTGGAAGCGGAATCTCCTAAACTAGGAGATTTAGTATTGATTAAAGAAGATGCCTTGCCACCTCTGAAATGTAAATATGGACGTATAAGGGAAACGTTGCCTACAAATTACAATATTGTTCGGGTGGTTGTTATAAAAACTCCATCTGGAACAATAACCGAGCATAAACCTTCGAATGGGTCGTACTGCACCAAACTTTTTTAAAAAGCGTTGTACTAAAATGGGTTGCAATCTAGCCTGGTTGCTTACTTTCTTTCTTTTTCAAACATGCACGACATATGACGATTTTTTTAACTTCTTTCTCAGCATTATTCATGAAAGACTTTTCTCTCAACTTTTCCTGTTTTGGTTAAACCAAACGGCCCATCTGTCCATGTTTCATTAGGCACTTCCTTCAAAACTTCTTCTAGCATGCACCTCGGTAAGACTTTGTTCTAACTAATTTATTCTCTTATATAAAATTTCATCTCTTATACAAAAGTCTCGATTTCTGCTTCCATTCCTATTTAATACTTCTACAGCAAACCTACAAAATTCATCACCCCTCTGTTTTCTACTGAAGTTTCTGCTAAAATTCTGTACACCGCTAATTCTATTTCCTCCTCTACCGATTTTAACTCATTATTCTCTTCAAGTCTATTCTTAGAAAGAAAATCCTCTATTACATTTAGACGTATGTACAATCTTAAAATAATATTCTTGTAGACCAAGCTTCCACCTAGCTAACCGTTGACGTTACGCCTTTTGGTCTGTTATTACTTCAAGTGTAATTCTGAAAATGTAAATACCAAGTATTGTATGTTATTATGGCTGACGCTAACTTTTGTTCCGTGTGCGTCGGTGTGTGAAACACAAACGGTGCATCCTTTCTCACTGAAAATAAGTTTATTCTCACTATAACCTAATGTAACCGTACTTTTTTCTCATAAGGTCCGTTCCCAAAATTAAATCTAAATGTGAATCTTTTACAAGATGTCTACTTGAGCTTAGTTTCATTTGTACAGAAGTTGATTGACGTAAACCCGATTTTCAAGATTGACCTATTTACCCCCTTCAATACGACATGGGAGTGCGAAAGTTCACAAATATTATTATTAATGTCTATAAATTTCGCGTTAGTGCACCTCATTTTAATGCATGCAATTTTTATTATTGCAGCTAGCCTTTTCAATTTATAAACATATTTAGCTAAGTCTGCCTCTTCCTGTCTGCTATATATACAATAGCAGCTGTGCATAATTTATTTCTCACTTAAACTCATTCATAAGTCCCATAATTTCTTCATATGTCATTATAGTACTGTCGATGGCTTTTAAGAAAAAAATAGCTGGACCGGCCGTATACACTCTTAAGCCCGCTTCTTCTCTGTCGCTCGCGTCAGTTCTTCAATAGAACCAATATTTCGTAGTTATTATATAATAATATAAAATTTTTCCAAATTTTAGTTGGGAGAATCTTGGAAAACCGTCATTTTTACAATTTTTATATGATGTTTGTTTTCCTTTCTTCTGTAATGTTCTCTCTCCTTGCGCATATAATGGGAGCGCATCTCTACCAAAATGCAACCGATTACTGATTGGTTTTGGGTACTCGGGATTTTCAATTAGATAGAAGCAGCGACAGAACTGAGTTTATTTGTTTAGTTCTCAGACATCTGCTCATGTAGCTTATATAATTCACTGTGATATTAATTGTATTTAATTATCTCGTTTCTCTTTACTTTCGATGACTATGTGTTAAATTAGACACGGATCAACTCTTTCTCTCTCTACTTTTGTTTTCGCGAATTGACTAATATTCTCTCATTTTGATTTCATCCACCGAACCACCGTTCGCGAGACTTAGCAATGAAGCCGAACAACTCGCATGCACCTCATCTACTTACATACATACACACATCTACTTATATATGCTAATATATGCTATATATATATATGACGAATATAATACTTATTCATAATTTGTTAGAAAACAAATTCAAAGACAATAAACACTATTTTTTTGGGACAGATATAAGACAATGTATGATATCCCTTTAGATTTCATTTTGAGATTTGTATAAAAATATAAAAAATAAAGAGACTGTATTGCTATTATTGCTATATGAACAGAATAGCTATTGCTAAGTGAACGAATAATGTGACAACGCAAGAAATACGAGACCGATGTTGCTTAGGTCTATTTATTTTAATTCGGTTTATATCTCGGCTTTTGATGCCACTTTAAATTAAGAAATATAAAATACTATATTGGATACTCATTGTAATGGATTTTTGACAATAAACTAACTTTTGTTTATCGAAAATAAGAAATGCCACCCTTTTTCAAAGCTTTTGAAGTGCTATAACCGAAGATGCGACAAAACTACAATGAACGCAATGAGTGCTAAACCGTCTGTTTTAGCACTGATTTACCGCGGCTGTTTTTGAGCACGGGACAGTGCATTTTCTGTTTTTTATACATCAATATTTGTGTTATAGGGGTGCCGCTGTCTGTTGCCGCCAATTTTGTATTCACCTTGTACCATCCACTACAAAATGTTTTGTCTCAACACAGATTAACAAAATATGTATGTAAGTCATAGTAACACGAGGCAAAACGTAAATAGCTAGTGCGAAGTTTGAGATATTGTACAAAAGCACAACATTAACGGATCGAGTTCGTGCTTACGCACGATATTTTGTTTGTTTAATGTTTCATTATAACTAATAAAAAAAAAATTGAAATTAAACAGAAACTGAAAGGGAAATAAAAATTTGCTACCGCCAATTAGACGAGACCATAAAAGAGGTACCTTAGTACAAGCAGCAGTTTTATAGGAGTAAATATGAGAAAGAGCAGTAGGCACTTATATATGGAATGTTATATTTTTAGCACTTGAAACAAAGGTTTTCATATTTTTTAGAAAAAAGGAAATATGTTTTCATAACATGTATCTTAATTTTATTTACGGGTGCCCCTGCGCACTTATGAAATGAGTAACCAACAGGTGGCAGTGGAAGTATCTATAATTATTTTGAGGGTAATTTTCAAAAGGCGATAAAAGTGTTGTGCACCGTCTTTTCTGAATAACATGCTTATTATTTTATGGTGAACATTTTATTAAATAGCAACAGCTAACACCGGACGTCTCAATCGGCCATTAGTTCCTCGACCCCATTATTCGCGCCGTAGACCTCGTTCGCATTTGTGAGGCCGGAGCGTAAGTACAGCAAGACAGTGGACTTCTCGGGGAGTTGTCGTGTAATTTGTCAAAGTATCGGTAATAAGGGGAACTTTCGTATCGTTATCCCGCGAAAGGCCGAGGCGCGTGACCGATCGCTCATCTCTTCTACAAGCTCGAAGTGGCACATCGTTAAAGTACTGATATGCCCTCGACGCGACAGCGAAAAGACATGAGTATCTTGTCGTCTCCATATTCGTCTAAGAGACAAACTGCTGCTTGCGGCAGCACGTATACGTTCCATTGCGGGATGAGGCCTCATCTCAACTATGTAGCATTGTTTAGTAAATTGTCACTCAACAGGTGTGACGTGTTTTACGGCTAGTAGTGTTCATAACTGTAGTATTGGTAGTTAACCATCCGTTGATCTGGGCGATCAATGATATGTCTATAAATATTGTTTGAATATATTTTGGTTTGCTTTAGACTGTAAAAAGATTCGATCGATTAGATAAAATTTAATACAACGTCACAAAATTTATTACTTCACTGTTGTTCTTGCATATGTACTAATGTTATTTCAATTGGAACAGAATAAGGAAGAATTAAATGAAATGTTTCATATTCGGCCAACAATTTGTGCGTATCTTATAAAATCTAAACATTACTGAAAAAAAGCAGCTTTTCGAGTTTATTTTTGCACAAAAATATTATCTAAAAATATGTTCATTTCTAAATTTGTTAAATATAAATCAAAATTTAAAGGTGCCATAAGAGATGAGATTAATTCGCGGAAATCTATTTGCCTGCAACATGTATTATCATGCAGCATGCAACGCACCGCTGACCCTCGGATCTGCCTCTCAACTACGAATTTCTATCCAAAGAATTGAATATGGGATTGGAGAGGATTGACAGACATTGAACGCCTAAGAAGCGTTAATTTTATAATTATCTTAATCCGCTAACCGTTATATATTCCCGTCTGGTTGGGAAGTGTTAATGCATCCACCATATAGCCCTGAACTTGCATCCTCAGAATTTCACTTATTTCAGTCTCTTCAGAATTCTTTAGGTAAGTATTAGGTTAATATCAAGAGAGAACTGGTAAAAATACTTGTCGTAGTTTTTTGATCAGAAGTACCAAAAGTTCTACAGCAATGGGATTATATCATTACCTATAAAATGGCAAAAAGTTGTTGAACGAAACGGCGAATGATTGGAAAAATTTCCGTATTACAATGATGAAGCGCTCAAAAAGGATAGACTATAGAAAAGACTTATGCTTCAATATCTTTCGGGTGGCTACCAATTTTTTTGTTGCTTAATTGTGGCTTTAGTTACGTGGCGCATGCGTGGAAATTATCATTTGCGGTTTTATGTAATACCATGTGAAAGGGAAGAGCAACGCAATATACAAAAGATATAGACAATGATAAGAATAAGGATGGAATGTATGTCGTTATTGCGATACACAAACTATGGGCTAAAATGGTGTAACCAAAGATTCTTCCAGAAAAGAGCATATTTTTTTCTAATAGGCCGCCAACGCAATAGTGACTCTTTTAGACTTTTGAATACCCACATGGGTGGCGATGATTACCTATTCTCGGTAGTTTCCATGCGCGTTTACCACGTATACCTAAAACTTATAATATTGCTTGTTTGAGCTTATCGGAATAATATTGAATTGAAAAGTCTGATTGTTCATTCCAATGTTACTTATAATGTAATTATACCCAAATGTAAATTATAACCATAAATGTGCTTCAAATTTCGATTTTTCTACATTTTGAATTTATTACGTTTTGGTTAATTAAGTTGTTACAAAATATACGTACAAGGTAAAAAGGAGATCATATTATAAGAAACTTAAAAACGAATTGTCTATAATTAACAACTTAATAATGTAAACGAAGCAACTGAATCAAATAATAAAAAAATCATTATTTCGAACGTGGAAAATAAATTTAATTTAAATTTATTTTCCATGTCCAAGCAGGCCTCGGAAAAGTCTACAATACAAAAAAGTTGTCGAGAAGAGAAAGCTTTTGACTATTTTCCCAGTAAAATAATAAGGCGTAGATGAAAAATAATGGCTTTTAATTTTATTTTCTGGCTCGCATATTAAATTTTGATTGCTTTGTATAATCAATTCTGAGACGCTGGACCGTTTCCTGGTATCGATATTTGACGTTTCAAAACAACACCGCCCACGGCCTCACGATTCATTAACCTTTAGTTTACAAGGAAATAATATTTTTTTAATTAAGTTGAGTTCTTTGTTTTTGGTTCTTCCAGTAGTCAATTTTTAATAATTATCATACCAAACATAAAAAGGGATTATGTTTTTTGGCATAGATAATTAAGAAATTAAAAGGGCATGAAGTTAATACAGATTTTCGTTTGCTGGAATGCCTTGAAAGCAAAACTATATGTAGTAAAGGAACTCAAGAGGGGAATTTGGGATTTATGCGAGTGCGTCAGATTAATATAAGGAAGGATACTTTACATATTAATAAGTACCTCCAGCCAGTATGAGCCTTAATATAGGGGGGTACGCTCAGGGGAACCCATCAAATTAGTAAAAAAATCGATCATCTGAAATACTCAAATGCGACAGAATAAGATAAGGGCAATTAATTACTAGCATTAATTTTGTTACAAAGTGTTAATTTTGCTAATCTTGGATTTGAACGTAACCTAAGAGGGAGGGAAGGTAACAAAGTTGCAAAAAAAACGATGTCAGGATTTACTCGTATGTTGTCTTTTTTACATTTTACGGGAAACAATACCAGAATAACCAAAAAAATTATAACCTGACGATTTACGCAAGACGAAAGTAATCAAATCGCTAATTAAGATCAGAGCGTTCAGCTAGGGCTTCTCTGTCCCTTTCACTTTTTCATTATCTCTAACTTTCTCGCACCTTTTCCACACTGTTTTTCGACGCCATGATACCATTACAGCTGTTCATAAACCACGTTTTTATGTTATAATATGTACTCCGGTTAGTGTATAAAAAAAAGTTGGTTTTCTAAATAAAATTTGGTGACCTTAATATATATTGATATATTGTGATATATCAATATATATTAAGCGACATAAATTCTATTTTCTCTGAAGAAGATTTATCTGATTCAAATGTGAGATTTACATTTGAACCTTTAAGAAAATGTAAAACAGTATTGGAGTATCGTCGTTGCAAGCCGCCTCTATGTAAATCTCGCACTACGTATGATAAAATTGAATTGTCTTGAGAACCTTCAATAGATAAAGGTTATCACGCGTAGTGCTACAGGTTATTCAATACCATAAAAGTACCTGCTGATTTTCCAAAAACACAGAAACAAGACAGTGCCAAAAATAATGATAGTGCACCGGTTTAACCACATGTTCTTTTGATTTCCACAACTGAGACTTCTGGTGTATTTATGGATGAGGAAGTGCTAATATGAGTAATAAACTATGATAAATAAATATTTCCAAAAAAAAAATATACTTAGATTTAAAACTACTGATTAATCCTACAAAAAAAAATCCACTACAAATTTTTATGAGTTCAGATGATTTTCAGAGCAATATTGCAAAGTTAGGGTCAGAAGATCATGATATTGATGACTCTTTTGACATTTAACAACCGTTTGTTTGTCACTTGTATGCTTTAAAAAATTAGCTGATGTTAACCTTGCTAGAAATGAAATTTTTAACAAGACTTAATAAAGTTCAAGATATGTCACAGCCCTTCTCATTGAACGTTCATAATTACGATGCTTGTTGTTTGCCACTTTGCCAATCGGAGCTACGTCAGCATTT
Organism: Eumeta japonica; assembly: GCA_005406025.1. Taxonomy (NCBI): domain Eukaryota; kingdom Metazoa; phylum Arthropoda; class Insecta; order Lepidoptera; family Psychidae; genus Eumeta; species Eumeta japonica. The sequence continues at coordinate 25,280 of BGZK01003225.1, forward strand.
ATTGCGGACAAAATATATTGCGTGCTTATGGAGAAATGCCCGTAATAAAACTAGTAGTAACATGATACCAACAGATTTTAGATGGACAAATGTGGATGGGAAATATGAAATTACTTGGTTCACTGGCAATCTGATAACCTGATGCATAAATGTTTAAGATGCATTAAACTATTTGTTTAGTGCATCTTAAGCATTTGTTTAGTGGACTGTACACATTTCCCATTTTTTTTTTAGTGCCGAAGTTTATACGAAACTGACAATCGTTCGAACCTAGTTCAAGACTACATGAGATTTCGCTAAAAATGATGTTATTTTAAGTAATAATGAGATTCATTATATAAAAAAATATGAGGTTTCTTTATAAGTTTGTATTTTTTAAATTGGATTAGAGTTGCTTTTGTATTTCCTTAAATTAAAGCAACCGGACCTTTTAACTCTTGAAACTGGATATTGTATGCATTACAGCTGTTCTACTCTACTTATTTCTTTCCTATACCATTATTTTTCAAATTACATTTATTCCATAAAACCTACTAAAATTTGTTTATGTCATATTACTTTTATATTATACTTGTACTTAGACAAGAAAGATTTTCGGAGATTCAAGCCCATAGTAAAAATGTCACTTATTGAATAATAATTACAAAAGAAAAGAGGACCCTGAAATAGAAAGCTATTCCATGTTAATAGATGTTAAATGTTCGTGTTCTCTTAAAAATTTTACGGCGGTGTAAAGGGTAAAATGAAATTTAGCAGAAAATCTGATAATTAGCAAAAGAAAAAAGATTTCTTTTGCTGAACCTAATATGAACAAGGAATTAGCATTTTCAAAATGTAAATCTAGTTTTCGTATAAACTTTTTAAGTTGACTAAATGGTAAGAGTCCCCTATAAATTAGGAGTATGTAATATTTAACACGAAATCAGCTGTCTTTAGACTTTAAATGTATTTCAAAAAACGTGTTTTCTCGATGTTTCTCGTTAATTCTTATCATAATTTTTTTATAAATAAATTCCAATATTTTATCATTATCTCATCGATATTGTTATGTAAATATTTTGAAATCAAAGCTTAATTCCAGTGAATGTTTTTATTTTTGACTTTGTAGTACTTGAAATTAGCTAATCCTGATTATATATTATTATTTACGGTTATTGAGGCTTACAGAATATTATTCTTTCCTTAAAATGTCCCTAAATAAATTGACTTCAATTAATACATCAATTGAAGTTAGAGGTTTTGATCAGTGAAGAACATAGTGCTAGGTTTATTTTATTTCTGTATATTAATACAGGCCTATTTCGCTAATTCACTAACTTAAAACAAGAAATGAAAAAATTTTAGTTTCAGTTTAGTTTTATAGATCAATTTTTCAGAATTTAATTAGAATACAGGTGATTGAATTAAACTGAAATTGGAGTATAATTTATATCGTATTAATGAGACTAAAATTCAGCGTCAAATTATCTTTCAAAAATTTAGTTAGGTGATTACTTGAGACTAGAAATGTGCGTACTATTTTCCTTTGATTTGTAATCGGTTTAAATATTAAAATTAAAGTATGTTAAAGATGTTTGATCATATTTTTTTTTAGAAATTAATTGCTGACTCTAGTCAGTTAGGAGCGCTAGTAGCATCATAAGTGCCTGATATAGTCGAATTGGAATCATTTTGAAGCATTGTATTATGTTCCCTTTCGCATTCATAGACCATTTGTAGATATTTATAGACCTAGTAAATCTGTTTTATACAATCATAACACAGCACATAGTTAATCGTTTGGTTCTCTCGAGCAGTGCCATAGGGAGATTTCATACACAGATTCGCTAGTGCTTATTGCAGTTGAATAATTACGTGGGTAAGTACATTTAAGGAGAAATTATTTCAATCTGATTACTATTTAAAGACTTAAGAACATCGACATGAACAAACAAAAAGGTATTATATTGATTTTAAATAGAAAAATATTTGATTAAGATTTCATTATTATATGATTTAAGTTAAGATTTAACTATATAATAGGTCGATTTAAAGAAAAGAGTTTCTTTTGGTTTTTCCCCCTTCTTGTACTGGCGACTCAATGGTAACTAAAAAAAATTGGTTTGCTTTCAAAACAAAGCCATCTAAATACCTCATGTTAAATAAATATTATTTTTTTATTTCTTACTTACTCTATAATACAAGAAAAACTGCAATAATATTAAAAGATAATTAAATAAACACTTGTACTTTTGCCCAGTAAAGTCTATGAAAAGGATTTTTCTTTGCTTTGGATGAACGCCTGTTGCGCACATAAAATAGCTAATATAAATAAATAAGTGTTCGCGATTATTAGGGTTTTAGGCAATTAAATTAGCGTAGAAAGGACAGAGGAGCAGCACTCAACTTTAGTCAGAATATACGCGACCCTCTGTGATGTTGCTCCACTATTTCATCCGCTTTTAAAAGTCTTTGTTAAATATTCTTACTTTATCTAACAATCCGAGATTAATTCGTATAGTTGATTTAGTATGCATCTTAAAATTTTCAGTGTATTCGGCACATAGGCCACACTTATACTTTGGAACATTACTAGAGATTATTTAAATCTTAATATTTTGCATTGAAATATGTAATACATGCGATTCAGTTACTCGAGACACGTACAATAAACATTTTAAATCTAACAAAATGAAGACACTCTGTGAGAGTGTCTTTATTTTGAAGAAATTAAAATGTGAATTATGTATTGTCAACTTGTTTGACCTTATATGCTGTGTTTATAATCACTTCCGAATAACATAACTTTTAAAATACTACTTTAATTAAAAAAAATGTACATTTGATTGATATTTCTCTTTTTTTACCGTCTTTATATCAATCACACCAATGTCGTCTATTTATTACGCATGCGTAATAAAAAATATTATACTATTTCATTAAACTTTATAAACTGTATATAACGTTGTTATAATCGTACCAAAGTTGTGAAATTATATTGCACACGCAATATCATTTCACTGCTATTATTTTTTATTGTTGTGTGTAAAGAAAAATAATATTTAGTTTTGTTTGGAATTTTCTAAATCGTAGTTATCGTCTTTGTAATCACCCAAAGTGCTTGAATGATAATACGTGTGTACCTAATTGAAATTAATACGTATTTAAATTGAAATTTTATAAATCGTATTTATCTTTATATAGTCACACCAAACTACTTGAATTTTAATGCGTTTGTAATTAAAAATATTATGTAATGTGATTGGAATTTTGTAATTCGTATTTATAATCATATTACAAATACGAGCAATATTACACTGATTTAGTACGATTTCTCACGTTTGTACTTAAGTACAGAAACGCATTTTTATTAAAGTATTTTATACATTCGCACACGAGATCTGGAGAACACATTCGTCGTGCTACCCTTGGCATTGCTCTCACGTATGTTGCCAACACTTCGTTAGGGATAAACGAGATTGTCTGCAGCAAACTCGGAGCGTGCACGGTTAAGCCTTACTAATATTGGATTAGAGCAGATGTCGTGGAATTCTCTTGGGTATACCCGTGTTCTTCATTTTTGATTGGTGCTCGTTAAGAATTGAGCTTTTGTTGAGCACGTATAAAAAAAATCTGCAATATGATGTTCTTAAAAATTGTATTTTATACGTTCATAATGCACGCATATATATTTATGTATCCAGAATGCAAATGTGTGATAAAATTTGATATCACCATTTTTTTTGTAAAACGCGTTCGCGGATGTTATTAAGAACTTGTGAGTGTAAGAAAAACTCGCACAAGGGTTTTGTAAAATATTAAAGGAAATCTTTGCAAAATCCCGTAAAAAGAAAGAAATAGATATTCACGAAATACAATGAAATTCCTCTGTAAATTCACGTTTTCAAGATTTACTATGATTTATAAAATTTTATTCTAATTTTTTTACACGCATTATGGAAACAATTTATGCAATACTTTATCAATATATACGACTATAAAGGCGACATTTTACGAATATTAGACTACGCCTGTGTCTAGCCTTTGACAAAAATTACTCTGTGAATTACGTTTAAGAGGCTGTTACTATATCAGAATACAACTCTCAGCCCTATGCCGTCGCTTGTGAACAGTGCAAGTGAATACACGGGAAAATTGAATTTTCCA
>BGZK01003226.1:0-29415 GCA_005406025.1 Eumeta japonica
GCGTTACACGTAACACTAAAAATCAGATAAAACCTTAAAAACATAACATTGTTCGTATTCACATCTTGTACATTTCTTCTCGATATATATATATATATATATATATATATATATATATATATATATATATATATATATATATATATATATATATATTATTATATGCCATTAAATATCTCAAAAGCATCTGCGATAGAAAAATTGTAGGCAGAGAGTGGTCGCGGTGTTCCTTTCGAATCCCAAACGCGCCCGGTAAATGCCGAAGGACATAAATTAAGATAACGGTATCCCTATTTCGATCGCGTTACACGTAACACTAAAAATCAGATAAAACTCTGAAAACAGTTAACATTGTTCGTATTCACATCTTGTACATTTCTTCTCGATATATATATATATATATATATATATATATATATATATATATATATATATATATATATATATATATATATATTGTTATTAAATTTCGTCCACGGCTCTGCCCACGTGGACCGAGAGTGATTTTTTTCAATTTTTTCAAATCGGAAAATCTTTCTGTGTTCAAACGAATGAAACAACGTCTAAATACTAGTGCACACTAAAAGTTGAAAGAATTGTGTAACTACAAACGATCGTTCTCGAGTTACAAACGCATAAACGAACAAACACAGAAACATTGTATTCTATGATAAATACGTATGCCTACATCGACAAAGGGCTGTATAGGAAAATATTTCCAAATTATGATTCGATACTTACGCACGCGCACGTACACATACGTCTATAATTCTGGAATTTTCTCTTCTATCCGCATGTGAACAACATCGACTGTAACGAAACGCGATCTGTTCAATATTTCAACCACTTGCGATTTATATTACACTCTGTTCAATTCTTTGCGTCAACAACGTGACGGTGTCTCGGCATAGAGCTTAAATCTTTCAATGCTTTCAGAATGAAGAAAAATCATCGCGTAGACAGAGAACGCCGCTAGCCGCAGCACTGAAACAGAACGCCATTGTTATTCATAATAACGAATACTGTCATGTAATTAATTCTAATTAGCGGTAATTAGTTTTCATAGAAAATGTATGGAATTTAATAATTAGAATGAGTACATACAACAAAATACTGGGCGTATTAACGTGCAGAGGTTTTATATCCAGTAATTTTCGACTCCACTGGATCACTGTTATTCTCGCAGAGATGGATTTCGCTCGCGAAGCCACCAAACTTTCTTTTCATTTGCAAAGAACCCGCCTGAAAGCGCCAGCCACGTTCATTTGTTGGAAAAAGCGCGATTCTTGGGTATAAGACTACTTTTTATAATAATTCGACGTGACTTTTTTCGCCGAATTCTGCCTAGCATTATATCGTACGCCCGTGTTGTCCCAACGTATTCCGTTTCGACTGTGGTAACCAAACGAATTCAAAGCAAATACATGAGAGTACATTTTAACCTTTACACAGCTAACACGTATATTCATAAAAGTATTATTGTCTTCGATGGGGCGGTGTGTTAAGACGACACAATCCGAAGTCAGTCGACTTTCGGACTTTATTATATGTCGAAGCAAAAGCCTTTGTCGAGACGCTCACTAGCGTTGTAATGTATTTTTGATCGTGAATAAGTTATAATTTGTTCCGTTCGTTCGTGAAATTTCCTTCATGAATACAAATTTTTCATAGCGGCAGTATCTATAACTCGTGATGCTTAATCGATGGGCAATTTGAAGAACTGAACAATTTTTCTGGTCTCGTTCGTGTCAAAGAAGTCGTATTGAATGTCGTTAAGATTACATCGTTTGAAAATTGTTTATATCATTTTAAACATCAGTTTACGTTGTTGTCTTTTAATATATAGTATAATTAGCTTTCACCGCAGCTCCACCCACTTGGAAATGAAGAAAATGGATTGCTTAATGATGGATTTCTCAATATATTACCCTCAACTTTAATTCCTCGACGTTTTCAAAACATCGAATTCTTCATTTTAATACAAGCTCAAGTATTGATTTTCATCCCACATTGCTAACTTCAAAAATGAGAAGTATTTGTACGTCACTTTGCCTTCTTGAGGGTTAAATTTCTGAAAATCCTTAGGCAGTAGATAGACATCTTTGCCGTATAAAGAATTTTACCAGTGATGAATTACACGCCCTTAAATCCGCCTTCTCGTAAGTGGATTTTTGATACTATAATGTAAATCCTATTGGTCAATTTAATGTAATTGTTTTCATTTTAAATTGCATTAAAAATCCTACTGAATTCATCTTCTATAAAATTTTGTCACTATCTAGTTTTAAAATACAAATAGTGGCAAATGATCGTCCAAAAACTATAAGTTTTTAAACGATAAGTTGCGGCTATTTACGATAATCTATCGTAACAATCATATAACTCACCTTTCTTGTTATCAAATAATTATTTCGCAGCAGGATTTCTTATAATTAATTATAAGAAATCCTGCAACCGCCGTTATTTCGCGTAGTAAGCAGTAGAGGGGTTGTAAATTGGCTGTAAAATAGCAACATTCCATTAACGTTCCGTATTAGATGCGAACTGTGGTCGGGCCGAGCTGCGCGGACTCTTCGAATAAATTAAACCGAGTCTAATTATAACGCGATTTATATTCTAAACACCGTAACAAGAAACTCAAATTGTTAGAAAATTTTGTGTCCTCCGAAAATTGAGGAGCGCAGGTAAGTATTAATGAGAGGCCGTGCCCGTGACAAAGTCTGGCCGGCTCACTCCCGTCGGCTCACTCCCACCGAGGAAATTACGTGGAAATTTGCATAATAGAGAATCTCTGGCAATTCTAGTCCTTTGAAAGTCGGCGCTCGGCGAGCTCCGGTGACACTGGCCTACATTAAATTAACATCGCACTCTGTTTGCGAACGCCGCCGCCGCCCGCCGCTGCGAACTAATTTGCGAAATAAAACGGCGACGGACTCGAGGGCGGCGCCCCGCCCCCGCCGCCCTCCGATCGTGTTCGCAGGACGATTCTCGCGATTCGAAATCTTTCGAGTGAAGAGAGCCCGCCCGCCCGCCGGGCGCCGGCCCCGCCGTCCGCGCAACTACAACTCCGACCGGCTCGTTGTTTGCCCTCTTAATTTGTCTTAGTATTCGTCTGTAATCGAACGAAGTAAATCATAAAAATGACTTCAATCATTAAACAGAAAAGGTAATTTTGATATCGGGACATTAATTTGGATCGCGTATAAAACTAAGGGAGCACTTTTGGATTAAAATGTGGTTCAAAAGAATAAGACAATATTGTAAATTAAAATTTAGCATGTCAGCTGGATAATACAGAGTCGTTGATGTTCAAAATTATTTTAGGTTGGAAATTATAGTAATATACGAATTTTACCATTTGAAAAAATTGATAGTATAATCAAATATTTTTAATTTTTTCAGTTATTTTTCCAGTTTATGCGCTGGAGTTGGTGATCTCGGGTAATAACTCGTTTGGTGAATACTGAACCGTTGACTCGTCGTCAACTCAACTTCGCCAACTGCCAACCAAGTCATGGCCCATCGTACAGCATTAGTTATCATCTGTTGTTAGCATCAATTGGTGACGAAACACCAGTCCAATGGGGATGAGTGGTCAGCGCCGTAGCTGGCACCACCGAAGCTTGAATAAACTTATTGAAATGTTTATGATTAATTTTTAAATTACATTTTTATTAAGAATTTCTCAGTTAATTTGTAAATGGACAGAATTCAAACCCAGTAACTTCTGGTTTTTTCGAACATAAAATTCGTTGGCAAGGCATTTATTTGAAAGCAAGAATACATTGCCAAAACACACACACACACACACACACACACACACTCACATATATATATATGTTTTGACAATGAATAAAAGTTACAGACATAAGCAAATACATCAGATATTTTAAAAACGAAACATAACAATCCAGATTGAATTTTCTTGTTCTGAGACGTAAAAATTTACATAAATGGAAAAGGAAAGAAGTAATATAGGAATTTATTATTGAGGTATGGTGAGTATATTCATTTGAGTGATTCCACGACAGAGAAAACTCATGAGGACGCCACTCTACATATGTAGATATTATAATGTAAACGTCTAACCAGCTATGAAGTTCAGCCATTCAGATCTCTGTCGTCATAGGGTTAAATTGTATGGAAAGAGATACTATTATCTTTTTGCTCGCGTGTTTATACTGTATACTGTTTATTTAATATTTCTAAGGTTTTGGGAGTACAATTCTATTCTAAAATCGAATGAAACCTTTTCACAGGCACACCAGGTACACGTTCACGACGTCTCTTAAATATAATAGATACTCGATCTGTTTTTCGCATCATCTGATTATAGATTTTTTTTCAATAAAAAATATAATAAACTTGACAATTCTTCTAACCTATTAGATTAAAGTTCTTTGACCATCAAAAAATAAAGGAGAATAGATATTTAATTGCCTATGAGATCAACCGTTATGGTTTTAAATTACCGAGCAGACAAAGATTACTACAAAATGCAGACATCGCACAACAGTAGTACCATCATAATACTGCGAAACCCATGTAAAGATTCCTTATGAAAATGTGATAAAAATTGGGCAACAAAAGGTTTTTACTGCTTATTATTTTGTTGTTGCTAACCGATTTCAATTTAGTCTTTACTCCTTGTTACTATACCCGTTTCCTTTTTTGCCGTGAAGTATAAATGTTATCAGTATCAGTCAGTATATACGTATAATGGATATCTTTTATGAGAAACCACCAAGTGTTGCTCTGATTCAATAGTTAAGAATGCTGCTATCAAACCAGAAAATGCAAGAATCGATCAGGCACGGGGCAAATCGACCCATGAATTGTTCATGTGCCCGAATCAGTGCCCGACCCGCACTGCACTAATAAGTTTTCACCCTCTTAACCCGTAACACTATGGTAATCTCCAAACATAGAGAAACCTTATTAAAAATAATATGTTTGACGTCATCAATCATCTCGTAAATTTGTTTGCGCAATGTATTAATAAAACTTATTTGTTTATCTAAACTAGCAGTCTGGCTAAAAGACAAACTGTAGAGTGTAAAGATTCTTAATCTGAGACCGTAAGAACAGGTAGACCTGCAACAAACTATGGCATAAACAAACTAAATGTTAAAACAGTGCGCGGATAAATTTATTATTTCATCCCATGCAAGAAAATTTTGCATTTGCTTTATCCTACAGATAACAATCATTTATAATAACCACACAATGAATTAGGAATTTAACATTGTATGAGCAGGCCCTAACATATTCCGACTTAGGATAACAGCTTAATCGGCAAAAGCTAGTTTGGTAAAATTAAGCAGGGCTGTAAACTTGACGGAAGCTCTATCGGCATCCGTGTGACCGCAATATTAGAATATTGGCTTGATAGCACTCCAATATTATTGATCTAGATTGCTATGACTGTGCGGGTTTCATATAACTCGCGGTGATTTTAAATTAATGACATCTAATAAAAAAAAATAAACTAATACACTTTAAAAGTCTCTTTTAAATGAATGTTAATATATTGTTTAAATAATTTTAATTATTTTAGTCTTATTATTATCTTGAATCTCGATTCTTATATCGGTACAATCCTAATTCTAAAACTATTAGTAATAATACTGTTTATGTTGTGTGGTAGTTTTTTTATGTTGCTTCAATAATCATGTAGTAAGTAATAGTTTTAATGGATTTAATTGACAAAAACATAGTTATTTTCTCTAGAAAAATTCTTTATAAAAATTGATTATAGTTGTGCATTTCAATAACAATCATAAATGAAATACAGTAATAATGTCTTATAATAATAAAAAAAATAATAATACACAATAAACGAAAGTCAGGTAACGCTCTTAAATAATTGTCCACATCCGTTCGGCCATCGACGCGTGTCACGTTCGTGACGAGAGAGTCCGACAAATGCCACGGGAAAATTTACAATTTGACACGGGACATAAACCGTACAATCATTTTACAGTATCATTTATCGTGGGGTTTTATGAACTCGGGTTTGCGATCGCGCCCCGCGAATAAAACACACGAAGAACGCGCCCCCTGTCCCCCCTATCAAAATTGAAAACGAGTTTTGATTGCGTGCGCCGCTTTAAAGCTAGGAGTTTTATTATTTTTACGGCGGGTAAAACGGATTGTGTGTCTTTTATTAGGGCTCCGGTGGCGCGGGAGATAAATCCTACGATGTAACACCGTCCCAATTATTATTTCTCTTTACATACACGATAATTTGGAATTCATTGTATGGATTTATATACTTTCATTCTCTATTACGAAACTGCTGTTTGAAATATTTTAAAAAATAGAACTTAAAACAATTTAGATACTGCTGAAAAGAAAAATCATTACTACGTCCTGCAAATTATGTTTATGTAAACTGGAAATAGTTAAATTATAATTGACTTTTGTGAAAACACACTTTTATTTAAATTTATTAAAAACTATTTTTAACGACCATTTTAAAACGGTTGCCATTGGTGGATCATGAAAACTTTGGCTTTTGCACCATGGGAAGCATTTCAGAGTGCTTCATTTTTGTCTTCATGATTCACTGTATCATTTCACCTATTCGTTTTCATTAAAATTTTCTAAATCGATGCCTCTGCAATCATCTAAATCGACATTTTAAATCGATGTCAGTTGGCCAAAGAACTGAACAAACTTTACAAGTACAACTCGATGAACAGAGCCCGCATTTATAAATTTTGTTCGATACATCACTGAAATGAGTTAGAATGTGGTTTGAGTTTTTTTAAATAGGTGGCGTTGTGCTTTATAACCATGAAAACGACAAGCGATTGAAATTCTGTACAGCTGTCATGCAAAATCGTTTAGTGGAACAATAATACAGTGGATCCCCCGGTAATTCAACAAACGTTTTGCAGGATAGTGGCGGACTATCGAATTTGTCGGATTACAAAGTACTTACTGTCTAAGACCTTTTTAGTCCGAATTTTTTTGAAAAAAAGTACCTTGTAATCCGAAAAATCACAGATCAAAATAATAAGATACTATCTGAACTACAAATCATACACCACATGTATGTCGAATTTAATAGTCAAATCCAAACTGAGCAATAAAAGTCAAAACAAAGCCCGTCAAGCACAATACAGAGAAGTGGTGGCGCGTACAAGTTGCAATCTTCTTAATCACGCATTAGTGAAGATTTGTCAAAATGATGTTTATGTTTCTACATTCAATAGTGATAGACATCTCGGATTACAAGGGGCGCCGGATTACCGGGGGTCTACTGTATTGTTGCAAACTGCGTTCGCAAGCTAAACTACAAAATAATTCCCCATTAAAAAAATATACAAGAATAGAATTATTTATGCATGAACAATCCACTCCACGTGCCGCCTTCACTTATATCAGCGCTTGTAATGCGTGTTTACATTCTATTTTTAAATGTATTTATTTTGAGAGGTGAAATTTTCGGGAGAGTATAAATCTTCTTTGTTTATGTCTGACGTGACATGTTCACGACTTATATATTCTAGATAATTTATCGATTTATATTTTCAAGAACATTCTGAACGGCCAGTCGGCGAGTATAAAAGCGAAGTACGGACGCGGAGTAATTGAATTTCGCTTCTGTAATCGATGCATTCTCAAGTCAAGTGTAATCAACGACAAACGTTCAACTGTTACCATAGCAATATATAGTGACTCTTGTGTTTCAGAATATAACGCCTTCTGCTTTTCTACATACTTCCTTTCAACTGATCTCAATCCTTTAACCCCCGATAGAGTTATTACGTAACAAAATGTTTATTACTGTTCCGGATTCGTGTAACTGTTGCCAATCGCGTGTAATCTAAAAACTCAAAATAAATAGGTTAGTGCAATTTACCTTTATCCGACCTGCGAAATGTCGAAATGTCACGTTGAAATATTTCCTACAGAATAAAGTTGTTTATTCTGAGTATGTTAAATATTGTATGTAGAATATCTGGTAGTATGTAGATTGGGTTGTGTTTTTATTTAAAAACACAAGCCAATCTTGAGATATTCTGTGTGAAATTTCCAAACTTCCTTTAAGAAAATTCTTAAAAGGAAGTCTGGAAATTTCACGGGGTTCTGCATAGCGAAGAATTAAAGATGTTATAATACATTATAGAAATAATGATAATTTTAGATACAATTTTGAAAAAAAAAAATAAGCAATTTAAAAGCAAAGAACTTTTCTATGTTTTGTCTTCTTATTTTCGACTAATTTCGCATTGCTATTCACAATTCCTTTGTGGTTCCTTTACAGTCTAATTGATACAAAGTTAAGCCGACATTTTTTTAAAAGATCTAAAAATTCATAAGGATAATATCTAAGTCTCCATTACTTTTTTCTTTAGTTTTAAGGATAAGATAGATTTTAATACTTCTTTATAGCTCCAAAATTTTTCCAAGTTCTAAAAATTGAATATTCAATAATACATACCTATCGAAACAAAATTTCAAACATACCAGTTTAATTGTTCAAAAATAACTCACATCTTTATTTCACATTGAAATTTTTTTTAACTTCTTGTTTATTTAAAATTTGGTGCTTACCGTGTGGTCCCATTTCAATTTGGTCCAGTTCTGACTATGGCATGCATGTGAAAACCATATAAGTCTTAAATTTGTATAAAGTACGTAAGCGACAGATGGACGAATACCTCAATATCACGCCAACCGATTTCGATGATTTTTTTTTGTTAAAAAGGATGTACTTCAAGGGTAGTTTGATGAGAATTTGGTTAGGCTCTGATGATGGGATCATGACAAGGATGATCCCATCGAGATGACAAGGTAACGGAATTTTCAATTATTAGGAGCAAATTAACAATACTCGGCCGAATTTTTTATAGGCTATCCGGATATTTGAGTCACCTACCGTAACGTCGTTATGGTCAAGTAATTGTTGTAGTCGAATATGTTGATCAATGGAACTCCTTAACGGCTTATAGTGTAAGGGTGCGATATGTGAGCAGCATGTTTAGTAGGTCTACTCATATTCAGACAATTAGTTAGTGTACTTCAGGTTCACTAAAAATCAAAAAATAAACAAAAATTTTAACAAAAAATAACCGACTTTAAAACAAAAACTATTCCAAAACAAATTAATATGCACTAAAAAGTTAAAAAATAATTCCATATTCTTCTACAACTTAATAATAAACTTCCTTTTTTTACTCATTAATATGTAGGTACCATCTGTGTCTATTGCTAGGTATATTGTAGTGTTTTCATGGCTGACACCGACTACAAAAATTCAATAATTGTAACTACATTATATAATCGTAACAATTTGATTGACTTTTAAGTAGTCTAATATTTTTCATTTCATTTTACTTAGAAGAACTCTAAAAAATATTTTGAACATTGTTTGTTATTCATAGGTATGTGTTGAGTTAAGTTTGAAGTGGGTAGGTACCTACCTACCTACTTGCGTGGTAAACACGCAAATCGTACCTACATACTGATGAGTAGAAAAAGTAAGTTGATTATTAAGTTGTAGAAAAACATTCAATTATTTTTTTACTTTTTATTGCATAATCATTTGTTTTTGGAATAGTTTTTGTTTTGAAGTCGGTTTTGTTTTTATTCAATTTTTTATTTTCTTAGCTAAGAACCCTTAACAATAAGATATTGTCGAATGTTATAGTGTACTTGTGCTAATTTGTTATTAATTCGTAAAAGCTATCGATCTCGATGATGGTGGTGATATAAACGATAGTACTCAAACAGTCAGCGCGTTGCGTTCAAGTCAAAAGGCACTTGCTTTTAACCAGAACCTTGGGAAAATCAACCGATGAGTTTTTAATTTAAATCAATTTTATCAAATCGCTACGCCTCGAAAGGAATGTAAAGCGGTCGATCCAAGGCGTTGTCACCGCATTGGTGAGTTAACTGTCGTTAGCGCCCCCCCCCCATCCACACCGGGTCAGCGCTGGTGTTTAAAGCTCAAACTTATAACCCGAAAAAAATATTGAGTGAGAACGTACCTTCATCTATATCTGAGACATAAAAACCAGTATAATGATAGGTTTACACGATTCAATTATGATTCTACAAAAAAATCATACGCACGATATTAGTTAACAATGCCATTGGAAAAAATAATTTATATATACATGTAAGACCGTGAAACGTACCCATATCAATAGCCTCATTAGCTCAGCACTGTGCCCCGCTTAACGGCGCCGGGCGACTCGGTTTAATTAAAAGGGAATCTGCTCGTGGGTGCAGTCGAGCTTGTGTTTGCCCTCCATCTTTGCCCTCCCCTTCCCCGAGCCTCCTCCGCGCCGCCGAGCCGAACAACTAAATACCCTACAAACACGTTGTGTATAATACGCGCCGAGAACTCCAGGTTCAAGGGTGCCTCCCGTAGTCGGAACTGTGCGCATAAACGATTCATGACTTCATTCTGTTTATTGTCGTCGATTTCAACGTTTGAGAGGTGAGATTTTGCTTAAACAACTTTATTAAAAATGCAGTGAAAATTTTATATCAACGTCGTTTATTATTCTGGAGCGAATAGCAAGACAATTATAGCCGAGAAATAATTATGATCTAAATCCCGTATAAGCAATACACATACAAAAACAGTAAGATATATATATATATATATATATATATATATATCAACAAAGGCGATTTTTCTAATTTACGCAATTCGCCCAAAATAAATATTTATCTCGAAACAGTTTTACTAGATTTTCTAATTTACTATGGATGCGTACTATACTAATGCATTTAATCCGTCATCTTTTCCATGACTCCTGATTCGCGTCGCTCGCGGCGGACGTTCTTCGGGCTGTGCATTTGGGACGAAAGTTAGATTAGGTTTTAAAAGAATTATGTATTTTCATACAATCGAATCTTTTGTTTCGTAACTTCTTACAAGTGCTTGAAGACATTTATTTCCATTGTTTTATTTTTATGTTTACGTTGAAACGCAAGCTTTTCCGTGGAACTGTTGAATTCATATGTAGATTTTGCAGATAATTAATAGATATCTAGTTATTGAGCAATTTTTTTATTCTCAAACATTTTCGTAGTTCATATATAAAAAAACATCAGTAACAGACAAATTGTGTACAACTTTTTTTTCATTCCTCTTTATAAAGCATAGAAATGTTGTATATTATACGAGTCTAGCAATCGAACAGAGATGGAACCCCGTATTCAAAAAATTATTATATATTTACGTAACCACTTCGAATGTCAAAACATACTTGATGCGATAATACATATCGCTTAAAGTTTTGATAATATATTATACAATAATACACACATACTATATCATTTAATACCTTAAGGTATAATCCGATCAAATCCAACACTTTTAGAATGTAGTACTTAAAATTATGAATTTCATGGTTATTTAGCGTGCAAAAAGTTGGAGTTTCTTCCAATATATTTTTCCGCGGAAATTTTCATCGGCATTGATCTTAGCGTATTGAACTGAAAAAGCTTGACTAAGAACCGGCTCTAACGCAGAAAATAATTAGCCAAAATTTATATTTCAATCGGTTTTCTAATAGATATGATTTCAGATAGTCTCTTCTAATAAAGTGCCAAAGTATAGTCACACTAGACGCCCTTCATCCCAAATCTGTAAGTCGCCTCCGATCCGGCGCAATCAGCACACAAACTTCACATCCATATACTTTTATTTTTGAGTCAGTTCTCAGAGCATAGCGGTTAATTCACGGCTCGATAGTTAGAAGCTGAAATATTCTTTATGCGCCGCGACGTTCCAATTAGGCAAACATCCAATAACATTAGCCTTTGTTCATACGAACTCCAGCGGGCGGGCCTGACGCCGCAGAGTCCATAAAGGACATCGGGCAAATGAAAACATTCGCAGATAGTGGGGGGGCCGGGGACGCGCGACCTGGGGGCTCGCTCCCGGCAAAAATAACTTCGACGAACTTGTATTCACGGGAGTGAATTGAATTTAAGAGGTTTCCCAGTTTTCTGCCCTTTGATGAAAAAAATATTGTTATTCTGAAAATCGTGTTGGAATTTTTTCGTTCGACATCTCGACTGATATTGATAACGTTGTCGTCTTAAAAAAAAATTACTTTGCAATATCGCTTTTGTTTCCAACGATTTTCTAAGCTTTTAGAAATAAAAATTATAGCGTGTAAAGATATTTTCAACCGAATTATAATATTTTCTGAATTGATTGTATAATATGTAATACAGGAATTTATGACGTGTTTCAAATGTTATGTCATAATTAACGAAATAAAGGACATTACTATTATAAGTTTAGCAAATTTGATATCGTTTTGGTCCATTTGCTATAACAACATACAATCCACTCGTTTATGCTAAAACGTTCTAATATAGTGAATTTATATGAAAACTATCTAGTTCCATATTTTTATGTACGCAATTTAAGATAACCCAAACTGTGCCGGCCAGTGTGGCTCCTAATCTGATTGGTGTCAATTAGACCAGGTGACTGATGACTGTTACCTGTATACATTACTTTGTGAATAATGTTATTAACCGTATTAAAGATTGATATAAAAATATTTCTTACACCTAACTACACTTCATATTATATGAATATATTATACGGCTGTCACTAAATAGAGCATGATAACACCTCTCTAACACCTTGTATATTGAGCACTTGCTACTTGTGACTTCGATTTGCACTGTAAAGATACGTAGTAGTATCACAGCACGTGGATAGCTCGAACAGATTTCATTAACACTGTAGGCCCGAAGATACGGCTTCACCGGGAGTCGGACCGACCCCCCAAGAACAAGTGATGTAGGTATGCCAAGGATCCTTCGACAAGACTACCCTTTGCGACCAAGATAGGGCTAATAAAATTCCTAAGGGCCAGCGGTCAACATGGCGGGTGTCATGCACGGGTTGGCTCGTAGAGCGCGCACACGTGCCCCTTTAGGTAGAGCACCACTAATATTTGTGATTTTACGACACAGACTCGGCGTCGCACAAATTTAATAGTTGACGCCTTTTGTAGCGGGATCCTCCAGACAAAAGAAGTGATTAGAGAGTAGATGGTAAGTGCGACCTCTACTGAAGCCCTGTCGTCGGGAGAAAAGAAGGAACGCCAGGCGGCGGGGGCTCGCGGCATCACACCGTCTGGAATGCTTGCACATGGTAACTCTGCAACGCAAACATAATACTATTCATAAAACTCCATTCAAATGATATTAGCATTAAAATATAAATAATAATAATAATAATATCTTCGGACATATATACACAGCACCGTCTGGTCCCAAACTAAGCAACGAGGCTTGTACTATGGGTACCAGACAGTTGATATACTACATACATACTTTTTTTTTGTAAATATATACGTATAATACATAGAAACACCCAGACTCAAGACAAACATTAATTTTTAATCAAATAAATAAACCTTTGTCTGGTGCGGGAATCGAACCCACGGCCCCAGCTTAACAGGTAGGGTCACTACCACTGCGCCAATCAGGCAGTCGAATATTATATTAACGTGTTATAAATGTTAAAATCAATATGAAGTGGGGTCGATTTTAATATGGAATAACGTTTAATAAAGTGTGCACAAGTTTCGTTCCGCACTTAAATAATGATCAAATGAAAACATTTACCTTATGGTAAAAAAGGATGGTCTATTAATTACATGAGATGTTTTTTAAGGTTTCGTATTCAAAGGTAGAAAACGGAACTCTTATAGTTATAAAACTATATACTCTTATAGTTATAAAACTTTGCGCACTATTTGTGTGGAGAATCTTTGGATATGTATTTAAGGCCTTGAGTACTTGAAAAAAAATTACTAATAAGAGTTTTCGTAAAAAATAGAATGAATTACAACGTATATTTAACCAATGAAGTTAAGGCGGTGACTTACGATCATATTTAGTAGGGGAAAAGTTTTTTTGTATTATGTAAGTAAAAGGTTGCAATAAAATCTCTTCGGTTGTGCTGCTTGTATCTGGCTAGTTTTGGTACCATTAAACAGAATACATTTTAAAAAAGAAAAGCATAAAGTAAAAACGGTGTTCCGCCATTTTTCTATTTTTTTTATGTCCACCGAAAGTAGAAATCTGACACATTTTAAAGTTTTATTACAAAAAAGGTAAAAATTCCACAAAAAACGGGAAATTTTTTGTGACATTTATGGACGTAATAAAGTGTCGGTAAGAGTAGTACAAAACTGGTTCAAGCGTTTTCAGTCAGATAATTTTGATGTCAAAAATGAATCTCGTTCTGGTCGACCTGTTATAGATAAAGTCGATACCATTTTGGAAAAAGTAGAGCAAGATCGGTATATTAGTTTTCATGACATAGCTGAAGAGCTGAAAATTGACTACAAAACAGTGTTGATTCATTCGAAAATAGCTGAATATATAAAACAAGTTCGAGTTTACTGAAAGAAATCTAATGAATCTGTGCTCATTTGCGATCCTCTATTAAAATGTAATAAAAGCGAACCGTTTTTGAAAAGATTGATTACGGGTGATTAAAAATTACAGCCTAAGACAAGAATGTACGAAAAAGATCATGGTCAAAAAGCAAACAAGCTCCATCAACTGTAGCAAAACCCGGATTTATTTAAAATAAATTGATGCTATGTGTATCGTGGGATTGGAAGGGCACATTATTCATTATCAGATTTTCCGCCGGGCAAAACCTTCAATTTGGATATCTACTGCCAAAATCTGATGAAATTCGAGCAAGAAGTATAGAAAAAACGTCAAGAATTGATCAACAGACGGTGTGGTTTTTCACTAGGATAAAGCCAGACGTCACACATTTATCGCCACTCAGAAAATATTGAATGTGTTTGGTTGGGAAGAGTTAATGCATCCACCATATAGCCCTGATCTTACGCCCTAAAATTTTCACCTGTTTCGGTCTCTTCAGAATTCTTTAGGTAGTGTTAAGTTAACGTAAAGAGAGGTCTGTTAAAACTACTTATCGCAGTTTTTTGAACAGAAGTCCCAAAATTTCTCCAGCAATAGAATTATGCCACTATCTACAAAATGGCAAACTTGTTGATTTTTTGAACAAAATGGTGTATATATTATATAATTAAATGTAAATAAAATATGATGAAAAATTATCTTCAATTTGTATAAAAAAAAAACGAAAAAACTTGTTCCCTTACCGTACTCTTTACATGTACAGTGGGGGTTATTGTAATTCCATATATTAATTACAAATTAATATTTATGAAATAAGTTGATCCAATTTTTTGAAACAATTTTCCAAATGCGAAAAACGTTATAACGGTCCATATAAATTTCTCTTATCTTTGTCTCACTCCTTTGAAATTTATTATTTAGTACTTTTTGTATGATTCATAATTCACTATTTTGTATTTAATTTCTATTAAACAAATAAATTTTCTAAAATATGTATTAAATGAGACTCTTTGATTTTATTTCTTTCTTTGAATTATTTATATTGAAAAAAAACTTTCGTGGGTTTCCGAATAGTACATTTATCAGTAGTTTTAAAAAATTTTCAGTACCTGAAATACAATTTACTTTTTACATCTAGATTTAAAACAAATGCATATCAATAGGTAACATAATTAAGATACTTTGTAAGTTTATTTTCCATTTTAATCAACAACGAAATCAAAATAAATAGAAACGATTTCTTTTTTTTAGTTAAAATCTAATATTGATAGTTTCGAAATCATTTCACACGTAAAAATTTAATAAGGGTTGTCCACATCATATGCTTGTAAATAATTACATGGATTATTTTCTAATTCTTTTAAACTTAAAGCGACCTACGAATTATTATTCATATTTTTTTTGTTTATTTTTTTGTTCTTAATTTGTCTTTGCTTTAATCATATACAAGAATTTAGTTTTGTGTTTCATATCTTCATGTTTCGATTTTAGCGTGGATGTAATAAGTTCAGGAAGTAAAAGTGAACATAAAATTGTATTAGTTACATTTCGTTTTTTCTACCATAGAGTTACTAAGCTTTGCAAATATTGAATATTTATATTCTTTTCATTGAGGCAGAACAAGTCAGACTTTAGAGGTTGACGACTCACTGTGTGCTGAAGAGTATAAATTAAATTATAACCTTTTATTTTTTTTAGTTTCCGCGAAAAACTCTGTGACTGATGCAGATGGAATACGTGACAGACACGAGAGTGATCTTGTAATGCTTCCATTGTTTCTTTTAATGAAAAGGATTCTAAAGTAGCAACTCCTACTCAATGACAATGAAATAGCTGCGAAAAAAAATCACCCTAAATCAAGTAAAAGTGGCAAAACAGGTCGTTATCTATGGTGTAATATTTCTTGCGCGAATACCTCGTGCAACATTTATAAACTCTGTTCCATAACCGTTCTTATGAATAGCCACCGATGTCCTGTGGTATATTAGGGATATCGACTTCACAGGGACTCGAACCTGCAGTCTTTCGGAGATCTTCTAAAAAAGAGGTCCAAAAACTAATATGAGTTAGCCGAAAACTACCCGACTTTATTGATAGCTGCGGCAGTATCATACGTTGTTAAGTTGTAATGGAAAAAATACCGACAGCAATACATTCTCTGAGACGAGGATGATCTGATCACATACGCGATCATAATTTTTTCCTTTTCGGATAAATCGAATACGAACAGCAAATGATTATCGTAAATTCTCCCT
The DNA here is from genome assembly GCA_005406025.1 of Eumeta japonica. Lineage (NCBI taxonomy): Eukaryota > Metazoa > Arthropoda > Insecta > Lepidoptera > Psychidae > Eumeta > Eumeta japonica. Next base: position 16,659 of record BGZK01003226.1, read on the forward strand.
CAATATTATATCGATATACTCTGAAGTATACCACGCGTGTTGTCGGGTACACAGGCGCACAGGCATTACTCATTAGACCAGAACTCTAGCACCCCAACACGGGCCTGGCCGTCGCCGATGGTGCAGCTTTGACCGAAAACCTAAGACAAGACATATTGTATTGTGTGAGATATCAATTCGCGGAAATTAATACCTCACACAATACAATATGTCTTGTCTTAGGTCGACGCTTACCTGCAACATGCATTAACATTCAGCATGGAACCCACCGCTGACCCTCGAATCTGCCTCTCTACTACGAATCTCTATCCAAAGAATTGAATATTGATTCGAGAAGATTGACAAATATCGAACACCTAAGGAAGAGTTAATTTTATTTTTGATTCTTGCTTGATTGCTTACCACGCAAGCTTCCAATAATGGCTTGCCTGTAACTATTTGGGTAATGGTTAGTGATGGTTAGTCGTAACATTTGACCGGCATGTCTGTTGGTGGTGATCTATGGCTGCTGGAAAGGATGCTTTCGTCCCTCATTGACCATTGCATGACAGTGGTTCACTTAACGAGGTTGGGTCGGTTGTTTTAACACTCCTTACACCCTGGTGGATGTGACTGTCTGCAATTTCCTAAGGATGTGCCTAGTTGGCATGAAACCTACGTAGAAATTATCATTATAACGATTAGCGGTCTAAGATAATTATAAAAAATGAAATTAACACTTGCTTAGGTATTCGATATCTGTCAATCCTCACGAATCAATATTCAATTCTTTGGATAGAGATTCGTGGTGGAGAGGCAGATTCGAGGGTCAGTGGTGGGTTGCATGCTGCATGTTAAAGCATGTTGCAGGCAAGCGTCTAAGACAAGACAGGTGACCCTTGAGACACCCTTAAGCAGTTGCTTCAATAAAATTTTAACAGTTAAAAGTGACAGTCGCCGCACGCAACACATTAGGTTAGTCTGTAAAAGCCTTTGGGGCGAAATTAAGATGCCTTGTTCAGTAAGAGTCTTGCACATTTCATATGAACATATAAAAGGTTGTCGTTCCATTTACGATTTCGCCGTTCTCATTCGCTGAAACCACGATTTTTATGCATTTAGAAAAAAAAATTATGAATACGTATACAATTATATTTCGTTACAAATCTAAATTCGTTACATCGAAGCCGCATTCAAAAATCGCGGACCGAGTTCGACGACACTCCGCCGAAGCGGCGAGGGGCACATTCGTGTGTACATTATTAATCATAATAATGGCACCAACTCCTCAGCGCGCCTTAATTTAATTAATTAAGCAGTACTAAATATCGCGGGCGCGCCGCAAACCGGCGGCGATGAAACGTTAACAATGTTATTGTACTGATGTACTGCCGAATTAATTTCGAATACACACAGTGACGTATGGGCCGCGACTGCGGTCTCATTACCGTAGACGCTGTTTGCGCTCCGGGACGCCGGCGCGGGCGGCGGGGGCGGGGCGAGGCGTGCGTACGCCGATTGACTGGCATCGGTGTTTTCCTTTTATTGTTATGAATTGATTAAGCATATTGCTTATTAATTTTACTCACGATCACAATTTAAAATGTACAACTAAATAGTCTGCTGCTCGCGCACTCGTTCCACGCGAATGCAGTGGGCCGTGCGCATATTTTAAGCAATGTTAGAAATACAGTTTGCTTTTAGAACAACAAAGTTGACGCTTGACCACAGCCTAGGTTCGCTAAACTGATTCGCGAGTGCTTATAAATAAAGAAATCGAACACGAGATAAAGAAAGAGTAGTGTATAATGTAAGTACGAAAAGAGAAAACGGGCGAAAATAATAGTGTATAGTAGATTGTATATCGGATGAAAGCACTGGCCAAACGTGAAATTTAAATAATATGAGACAGCTAAGAATCAACAGTTACTTATTGAAACTATATAGAGATGGAAAATCTTCTATATACATAAAAGAATAAACTCATTGATTGATATTTCAACGCAAACCCAAACTATTCGATCAAGAGACTTGAAATTTTGTACCTACACAGATTCCTGTTATGATGAGCGTTAAAAAAGGATATTTTGAAATTGAATCTCTAAGGAGGTGAATAGGCTAAAATCCTGTTGTAAGGAAATTAGAAACCGCTGAAGCTGTTAAGTTCAAAATTTATATTGTTCTTAATCATTACTTATAAAATACAACGATATGTATCCTTTTTTTTAATTGGTGGGGTAAATTAAGGGTCGAAAATTTTATTAAAAAAAGGAAACCGTTGAAACTATTAACGCAAAAATTTGTATTTTAGCTACTTGTTACAAATTAAAAATAGTGATATGCATCGTTTTTAGGAAAATAGCTTTGAGATGGTGGAATAAGAAATGAAATATTGTACGGAAAATAAAAACCGTTGAAGCTATTGTTGTAAAAATCTAAGAATCGAAACCTTTTAAGCTATTGATATCAATACTTTTATTTTCAACACGCTTTTATTAGCTTGTGATGTGTGTATTTATATATGTTTGTTTGCGTGCAACGGAATCTTTGAACGTGATTTTCACCCTCCTCTAAACATCGGATTAATTTGAAACTTTGCACACTTGACCGATGACAATGCAATAACTTAAATACTTTGTCCCATTATCCTTGACAGGATAGTACATCCTGGTTAGGATTTACTATCCTAGTGAGCACATCAGCAAGAGTAAAAGTTGGACAGTCCAGCATCTGTGCCTATTTCGTCACGCTATTACATGAAAGCAACATGTGTAGTTCTAACATACAGTGTAGTATTGCCATTATCATATAAAGTAAATTGGTAGCATGCAAACGTCACCGCTATGTAAGCGTTACGCTCACCACATGAGCACTAATAACTCATCAGTCAACGGGATGTAACAGTTATGTATGCCGAACGGTACAAACTTGTCTCAGTGGGGTGCTCGATGTCAATTGTTATAAATCTTTAATTGACAGATATTGGTAAAAGTAGAGTAATTTTGAAAATGTTTTGAAAAACACTCCATGCTTTTTAAACTAAAATATATATTTTTATTTTATTCTTATATTTTAAATTTAGTGAAAATTTTCTATTTTTTGTTCGGTTATCTGCAAAATCGTGTTTTATAGTTTTTTTAGACTATTATTTATTTAGACCATATAAATTTGTATGGTCTGTTTTATACATTATTGATTCCAATTATATCATTTTAATTTATGCAGTCTATATATCTGTTTGTACATACTTTTACAACCTGAGAACTGTTTGACCAATTTGATAAAATTTGGAAACACTATCATTCAAACAGAAGAAGTATTCAACCGCGTGTTTGCACATATAGTAGGCTATATATGATTTGTATAAAGGATTTGTCTGTTTGTTTGTCCGGACTAGTTTGTGAAACGGCTTTAGAGATCGCATTTTTTATTAAATCATTAATTTTAAAATTAGTTATTATTAAGTTTTATATATAACTAGACCTACTGGAATAAGAAATGTGGTAAAAGTTTGTCATAACCTAATCTTTATTTATTACTTTTAGATTTTTACTGTAACTTTCTGTATGTGCTTTTAGCATTAAAGGATTGTAATGAAAGAATAGCTTAAGCCATCTTATGAAATTCTAGATACAGTAAGGATACAGTTACACAATCAATAGTCTGTAATATCGCGTAGAATCTCTAAAATGGTTGAATAGATTGTGATCAAATTTATAGACTGTTTTGTATGATTATGTCTTTTGTTTGTTTCCTTTGTGTACCTAAGCCATTCAACTAATTAGTATCAGTGCCGGACCGAGCATTCCCAACGCCCTGGGCGAAAGATGGAACGGCGCCCCTTTGAGAAAGTTGATGACAAAATAAAACAATAATGAAAACGGACTGCGTAATTTTTAATCAAAAAAACTAGAGTACTTATTTATTACATAAAAGAGAGTGTTACGCATCTTTCTTTTTTTGCTACATGAAAGGCTAATATTTAAAAAAGGTTACTTAAGATTATACTTCATATAGATAGTAGGTATATTTATAAAGGATAGAAAACTATTAGCAACAGACTCATTGCAGTTACTAAATTAGACACACTATTAGTAGTTCGAAACTTCTTGTAGCGAGGTGTTGTTCAATATTCTTTCTGCAAAAGCTTTTAATTACTCCCCATAACTCCCTTAAATCAACATGCTTAGAGGCATTCAGACAGACATTCTTCTAACTTTAAACAGTTTCCCAGAACAACTTTGGAAGTGATTATTCTGCATCTCATGAACTTTACAAAGACATTAAAAAAATATAGTCAATATTTTTTACCTGAGTAAATCTCTCATGGCTTGAATTTTTTGAGTTGATGTGACTGGTGTAGGTTTCTTGTGAAATTTCTATTGTTTCTACCAGCATTTTTGTATAACCCAAATCATCTCTACAACTTTCGAGATTTTTTTTTATTTTAAAAGCATTCGTAGCAGTGTTCACTTTGTAGCAGATTAAATTCCTTTAATTAAAAAAGTTTGCTAGTCGATTTGATTTTGGCAAAATGTTGTACAAGAAAAGCAACAAAGTTAAAATTCACGATTTTTTTAGCAATGGACTTGACCTAGACTTAATTTTCCTTTTTTCAGACGAACCCATCAGAGTCTTCGTAAGTATCTATGAGCGCTACATGCATGTCAGACAATTGACGCAAGGCACTAATCCGACTTTCCTATCTTGTATCGCTCAGTGATTTCAGTATCAAAGTATGCTTATAACGCAATAAGACTTCTCAACTGTGGGTTACCTTAAGTATCTAGATATTGACAGCGGAGTGCTTTAAATTTCAAACATTAAATTGATGTCACAAATGCCAATATTTCTAAGATTACCGATATTTTGACAATTTTAATTTTTAACTTTAACAGTTAACGGTTAACTGCTGCAAATGAGAATTTGAAGCACACAGCTGTGACTGTCCGATGACCGAGAGTTGATGCAGATTTGATTGCGATTTGCGCGGGCGTGTGGCCGTGCGGGTGGCTCCGTGAGCAATGTTTGGCAATAAGTGAAAATGTTTTGATAACTAAGTGAGTGAAAAATCGGGAGTATTTTAATAAGGAAGTAAAAATCGAGAATATTTTTGAATTGTAAATTTAAAAAATACTATATTACTATCAATTTCGATGCCGCTTATTGCCGCCCCTAATAAGAACGCCAAAGTTCGCCTAGTTCGCCTATATGAACGAACCGGCCCTAATTTGTATAAAGCTGGTGATATTTGGTACAAATAAAGCGGAAGGTTTCCAAAAAAAAATCTAAAAACCTTGTATCTGCCTTTGTATTTGTACTATTGAACCGACCTACTGAATTTAAAAATACTCATTCTAAAAATTCCTACATCAATAACAAACTCACTGAGTAAAACGGAGTATTAACCTTTATCCTTAGCTTCATCTTCATATATATGCTATTACAAATTCTAAAAATTGTTACACTCTCAGAAAGCTTTACTATCCCCACCTGATATAGCCCAAATTTTATTTTATACTAACATTCGCTCCAGCTTGATTTCGATGAAACGAAGCTGGAGCGAAACTATGTCTATGATCGGTAGCAGAGTCGAAATCGCAGGCTAAACGGGAAAGAGAATCGAAAATCGAGACGGAAATCGAAATCGAGAACGAGACCAAGGTCGAAATCAGGCGATATACAAAGCAAAGCTATTGATCCTATGTCCACGCGTGCGGAGTCGTGAACAAACGCTAGTTTGGTAGAACGAACATATTAAGTCAATGTATAGGGATCGTGATTGCATGCTTTTTTCTGTCACGTTGAATATCATCCGTATTAATAACTATAACTAATGCGGTAGGTAGCTCGATAGGGGAATCCCTTTGTCCAGTTCGATTACGCTAACATCGACGTCCTTATTGGCTATAACTTCAACGTCTACACTATTATTTGACTGCTCGATCTATCTTTGAGGCCGACGGAGGTAAGATGTGTATCAAAAGATATTTTCGGAGATATCGGCACAAAGTGGCTAAATGAATCACAATCATATTATATACTTTATGTTACACTTTTTCATGTTCCTCTAAAGAAACTCCGAATACCACCAAATCAATATATCCATTTTACATTATCTCTTATTTTCTTCTCTTATAGCTCTTATTTTTCATATTTTTCTAGTTAATTCAAAAGGAAAGAGTCCAGAAGTAACATTTACATAATTTATCGAAAAGTTTACATTCCTGACGTACAAACAAGATTGATAAATAAACAAATGAGGTGGGTGAGCAATAAATAATAATCTGAGGTAAATTTAACATATAAAAAATAGACGTTATATTAATATAAAACATAAATAAATTAAACAGTACATATACGTGTACAACGTTACACAAAAGTATTACATGGTTTTCACATGTTTGGAAAATCGGAAAAGCGTAAATTAAACTCAAGTGCCTAAGTGCTGTAGTATACAAGTCAAACTAGAGTACTGTGACTATATGAGCCATACTGGAGCACCGAGGCAAGGTCAGTGTAACAAGGGTAATAGGCTCTAATCTTGAAAAAGACGTCATTCATACAATTATCATCTACATAAGGACCGGTGTTGGCGCAGTGGTTAAAAATTACACCTTCAAATCAGTAGCTATCACTTTAGAAGCTGACGAGTGAATGGACGGATGAGTTTTTAATTTAAGTTAGATCAAGTTCCTCATTTTGTATCTTGAAGAGCCATATGATAAGCCATAAATTCCAGACGTCATCGCAATACCTATTGACGACAATTTTTAGCAGCCTCCGATGCGCATTGCGCGAGTACGAAGGACTTATATAAAAACCTTCGGTCTGAAATAAAAAGATTATAGGAGAGAGCACATTTAGCTCAGCAATGGAAGACAGCAACCTGAACAGCAAGTGTAGCAACAAAATCTACAACAAAATTATATGTGTATGCAAATATATTAAATTATAATTTTCTAATTTAAGGGTTAAGTTGGTATAAATGTATAAAAATAAATATGATGTTATAGTTCGTAAGTTTAATCATCTAAATTATTGCAAGATGATCTGATAACATATTATATGTATGATGTACAATACGATTGGATCATGCATTTTTTCGCAAATAATCATTACCTCATTCTTTTAAAACAAGTTTGCCAAAGTAACTATAACAGTAAGAATAGAATTGGAATCAAGATAAGAACCGGAATCGGGACTAAGTGCTGAATCGATTGTAAAAGTAAGAGGAAGTAGAATCGGAATCGAGAGCACGACCGAAGTCACGATTGAATTATGAATGGGAGCGAGATCGGCATCAAAGCGTGCGCGAAAGCGGAATCGGATTTGGAATCAAAAATAAAGCCTTGATTGGAACTAAGAGTGAGATTAAAATTGTAAAAGAGATTGGAATTAAAATCACAAGTGAAAGCGGGACCGTGATTGCATCCGAGATTACGCGGGTTTGCAGAATCGAGAATGGAACCGAAATTGTAATCAGACCCTTGATTGAAATCGGAATTGGAACTTTCAGCGGAAGTGTGCTCGAAACTGATAGTAGGACAGGCAAGGCAACAAGAAGGAAAATCAGAATTGGAAGAATCTAGAGTTGGATCTAGTTTTGTAGTCAAATATCACCGAGATCAGAAACGGGATCGGAAAAAAATGATATTAAAACAGAAATCGAGAACAAACCGAAAAGCAGAACGAAGATTGAGATGGTACGGACTAAACGAATGAATTTCTTCTATCTTTAGGTAGATGAATCTGGGAGCAATAGGTAATATTTTACACAATCGTCTCGATATCGATTATGTATAACATGGTTATTGTATATACGTATTATGTCCGAGAAATAGCGGATAAAACGAGTACCTACTTTTTTTTAAAGAAAATCATTACCTTCGGTTACTTATTGGCGGAGGAATTCACGAGTAATTTATGCCTAAAACACGGTGCGGTTATTCCCTGATTTCGAGTATGCACGTTAAATAAATTTTCATACGAAACAAAGTTACAAAACAGACACGCTCGATTAACTCGAAAACGATGTGTGCGAACGGAAGTAGAATTAAATTCCGCCGGGGGTAGAGTCCCGGGCAATAATTACGAAATCGGAACGAGACTATGGGAAAAAAGAGAATTGTAAATTCGCAACACGCGCTGCAACCGACAACGTGATCGGGCCGATTGTGCGCGGCCGCCGCTAAATGAGATCACTTGAATTCAAGTCCGCGCGCGCGCCGGGCAGTGGCTGCTGCCGCGGCCGGGCCGTCGGCGGCGTGCAGTGCGCCGTTACACAAAAACCGCACAACTGACAGAAACGTCTATGCAACAAGCGGCCAACGTCGGCGGATACAGATCACATTGCTGCTGCCTGCGTGACCACTGAACGATGTGCTGCGTTGTTGTCGCTGTAACGTTTCCATGTTAACTCTAATCTGTCTATGGAACAGATGACCAGTTTCGTAATGTCTGCGATTCTTATTTTACAAATTGATCATGAATTTAATTTAAACAGTAAGGATTAAATTCAAGACACAGGTTTTCGAATATGCAGTGTCTGGATAGGAGAAGGTGATGTTGACAACGACCTAGTTCGAGCTCTAAGCGAATAAATGCATCAACAAAACCCATACGTAAAGCACTGAGGCACATGTTATAGATACATCATCTAAAACACTTAAGTGGCTCTAGTTTGTATCTGCTATTTATTGCATTTGATATTTATTGAAAAGCCACGCTTCGTAGAGAGCGGTTGTATGCATGAGGTAGATATTTACTTGGGTAATTATGTACTACATAAATTAAACATGTAAATACTATTTAAAATTGATTTCACTACTTTCCATACGTATATAAGTAAATTGTTAATTCCTAATATATTTTTTCTTATTAAGGATTTTAAACGAAATAAAAAAAAACAATTTCCATGTATTGCGGGTAGGCAATATCAGGCTACAGTCGTCATTTTAAATTGCAATTTTTTCCTCAATCGCTAGAAATAAGCAAACATAACCCAAGGGAAAATACATCTAAAAGGAATCTTTGTTATGGGAAATTGAACATACCTCACAAATATATTTTTGGGAAAAATAATGCATAGTTCGTTTTGTACAGTCATCAAATTAGAGTTCCGTGGCGTTTACTTTAAAGAAAGATACAGTTTTTCCTTTCATGAGCATCGAAAAACAGGACATTAATTTGCTTATCTGTGCAGTTATATAGCACACTTTAAGCTATTGAGCTTATAGTTTCAATGAAATACTATTATACTAAATGTAAATTTGATTTATGGGCAGTTTAACACATGGAATATTCATATAAAAGAAACTTTAAATCATTTTACTTGAAGGTATTTTGGTGTTTATTAAGTTTTCGTCGTCAAGTAATCGAAAAAGAATTTGCAGTTTTTTTTTTCAAATATACTTCTTCCTTTTCCTTTTCCCTCTTAACATTTCAAAGATCTGGTTAGATCGTTGAAAAATTATAGAGAGGATCACAAACATATTTACTGATAATGACTTTAGGATGTTATATGTTCAGTGGTAGTTTCAATAAGAGAAATCGAGCAGAATGTATTGTTGATTTAGTTTCTCGTCAAATCACTATATAATCTTCTCCCATTTCGGTGGATTTCGATCTGAAGCCCTCCATAATGGTTTTCTACGGGTTAAGTGTTGTAAACCAAGACTGTCACCAATGCGGTGACGAATCTGAGGTTGACGCTGCAAATTTTTATGTGATATATATAAATATGAAACAATATAAATATTTGCACGGTATCATCGACTAGATACGAAACCGTAATTGAAATCTAAATAAGAAATATCACCGTAATTGCGATTGGAATTAGAAGTGGGAGCAGGATTGCAATCAGAAATAGAGTAATACTCCTATTCTAATTTATTATTCCCTTTCATGTTCTTAATTGCATAAAAAAATAATTGGAACTAAAATTGGTACCAAGAACAGAAACAAAAGTGGGACTCAAGACTAAAAAAAAACTTAGAACAATACAAAAATCACGTTCCAGATTAAGAGAGGATAAATGAAAGAACTTAAATTTTAACATGTTTATAATAAGCTCAATAATTATGCAATAGCAAATCAACGGTATCTCACTCAATATAATTTAATGCATTTACTCTCATAATAATACATCAAATACTAGAAACTATATTTCGTGCTTGCTTTCAGTAAATGATATACTATATAAAAATATACTAAATAATAAATTTCAAGGGACAGAGGGAGAGAGACAGAGAAACTCGCATGGAGGGGGCATGCCACTTTTTTGTTACGTGACATTTCCACCAGTCAACTCCTCTTGCAAGGCGTGTTAATTTTTTTTTTTAATACCATCTAGAGAACTATCTAGTTACAATGGTCATGTTATCTTTTTTCTAGAACTTTGCTAGTATTCGTTCATGATCGTAACGCATATGAGTTGTCCTGCGTTGCCAAGAACCTCCTCGCACGTGTCAATCTCGCTGATATTCGCGCTTATCTTACGAGAATGAAGTTTTTCAGTGGACTCGCTATCCGAGAATTGAACGTGCTCTAGGAAATTACAAGCCATTCCGCGTGGCCGCGTTAGCACGATAATGGGATCCGTGATGTGGACTCTTAACAGTGAACTCTTCGAACTGCACGACGTAACTTTACAAGTACTCGAGATCTGCCTTAATATGGTGCTGCCAAGTTTAAGTTCGCCGTTGCAATGACTTTAAATTACATTTACTGCTTCTTAGTAGGGAAATGCTTCAATTTAAATATGTTATTATAATAATTTATTATATGACACATTTTGATATATCTGACCGCCATACCGGCTTACCGAGCTAATATTATAAAGTAATCAGTAGGTGAAACAAAAATATAGCGTTAGTGTTTTCTTTATATTTCGGCGTTTACCCAGTAAATTCATTAATCCTATAATTTCATGTTCTTACGTAGCCATTTTATTTTTCATTATCAGTTGAATATTTTAGCCTCTGGCACAGAACCATTTTGGAAGTATACGAATGATTATTAAAAATATATAAGATAAAAGAGTAAGTAAACGATAATAAAATTGATCCAGCATAAAAGTAAACTGTATAATGATAATACACATTTTATTTTCACATGACTGTCTTACTTCACTGAAGTAAACACCGAATAAACACTCCTTGTTATCGATCGTGAAATTCTATTTGAATATGTGAATTCTATAATTCTATGAGACCATCTGTTTCACATATAGAAGAGTGCACGCTCCGAATAAGAATTATTTTACTCCAGCCTTAAATGTACATAAAGGTTAGTTATGTCAATATATCTTATATCCGGTACCACTTAGTATTCAGACGTGGACATCATCTTCTTACAAATGACACATGTTACTGAACATAATTACTACAATGTCGGTTTCAGAACATTGAATAACAAAATTGGCTTTAGTGTTACTTCGATGTTGTAGATACGATAAATAATTATTGTGTCAGCTTATTTATGATCTAAACACGTTAGATTTTCATCACTATCAGTCACAACTTTATTGTTATTTACGGTAAAAGAGTACATTTTGTGAAATTAACAAATATTTTTTTGATTGCCAACGACTGGCATCATCTCCTCAGTACACCAGTGTAGATAATAAATTCAATAAGAGCTCATCAGAAGCGTCATTACACGCTTTATATTAACTTCACCTGTATGTTTTGTATGTATGTATGTTTGTAACTCTCCTTTGGCGGCTGCTGACTCCAAACGCCCTCTGTTGGAGATTCTCTATACTACCTGCTTCAGTCTCATTTTGAAATTTGACACCTCAAATTTTATTATCGAACGCTAAAAAGTGGAAAATAAATATAGTTTAAAAAAACTAAAAAACACGCTTTTATAGTGGAATAAACTAAAAAGTAGAAAATAATTTGAATATAGAAATCAATTAATGAACCAACAATAAATATTATTATTGTGAAAAAAGCGTGGGGTGCTACATGTTTTGTCCGTTCTTGAAAAAGCGCCCACTTTTTCTAATAATAATATTATTGATGTTCATAATATATTCAAAATTACCCTAGTTATTCCATATAAAAAACGTCATTTAGATTTTAAACCTATTTATTTTTAATTCATTCAAATCAGACGGTCCAACCTGATCGGGTCCTGTAATGTTGCACTACAGTTGTGTAAATTCATCCAGGAGAGATATTTCATAATTTTTTATCAAAGGAGAAAAGTATTCATCAAAAGTAACGTTTAATCTAGTCGTTTTTAGTTGAGCTACCATTTGTAACATTTTTTTGGAAATGCTTCCGAAATTCTTAGGGACATTTTCTTTGTATGAAGTAGGAAAAATCCATCAATGATAACACTATCTATTTGAGAAGGAGTATCATGTTCTACGCCTCTCTCCAAGAATTTCATTAAAATGGATTTTTGGGTTTCACAAATATCACCATCAAAATGGCACATGGACAATGGAAACGGAGTTATAGGATACAAGATAATTTTATACATACCGACTTTATGATTGATATATATACTGAGTATTCGCTCAAATAGATTTCTCTGAACACGTATTTCCTGCACTTTACTGCCAATTTTCCTATTTTTCTTTCCTATTTTTCTATTTTTAAAAAATGTTTTCAATAGGATTTTTTAGATTCTTTTGAAACTGATTGTCATCTTAATTACATTCTGTAATGAATGTTTTTTTTTATTTTATGTTACCATTTTCCTCAACATCAAGAAGAAGTTTTTCAACTGGTTCTAAAGTTGCTTTACCCGATGAAATATTAAT
>BGZK01003227.1:0-29400 GCA_005406025.1 Eumeta japonica
TTACTTTAGTAGGCACCTCAAAGGAAACACCCACTGCGCTAGCTGCCTTTTGGTTTCGCGATCGTAACAATAAATCCAGGTTTCTTCATTTGTAACTAGGTCGTATACAATATATACAACATTTGAGTCACCACCGGTGAATCTTTGCATTATTTCGCGGCACGCGTTAATATGACGTAGTTTTTAAACTTCGGTTAATTATGACACATCCACAGAGTTCAAAGCTTTCCTGACCGCTAAATTTTCATGAAAAATTTTACGCTCTTAACTCATATTAATGCTTAAACTTATCTTAATTTGCTGGTAGGTCACTCTTTTGTCACTTTGTATCATGAGCCACACAGCACTGACTTGTCTTTAGCCCGTCGCCGTAGAAGGACGTCCCTCACGATCGTCACTCAGATTAATGCGACTACGTTTGAGCTCGTTAAAACCAGTTATAAACAGTGGAAAGGGATGGAGCTTCATCATGAAAGGCCAACTGAAGTCTGTTATAACTTTTTGTTGGTTTAAATGACAACAAAAGTCATAGAAAAATAATGAAGGAAAATTTTCTCGCTGTCTTTTTTGAGGCCAATTTTTAAAAACAAATGGTAAATGAATGCAATGTACGTGACAAGGTTTACAATTTGTTTTAATTTAAATATATTTTTTATAGTTTCTAAGTGGTCAGTTCCAAAAATTTTAAGTGTCACCCTACGCATATACTGAGTTGGGGTCATAAAAAATGATATTTGATGTCTTTGTTACAAATAAAAATATACCTAAATGTTCCAGTATTTTTGGAAATTAACTCCTAAAACGGTAAAATTTTGTATCGTTTTCTGTTAGTTTTTGTGGTTAACAGTCTGGCTACAAAACTTAGATAACCATTATCTAATATGTTATTTGCAAATGTTATATGTTCAAGTGCATCATAAAATATATCAATAAAAGCTTGGATAGATACTTGTCTACTTGATATTACTCGCTGTCACTAATATCTATATTTCAGTATTACAGGTAAACGCTTTTAGGGTTCCGAGCCAAAATGGCAAAAACGCAACCCTTATAGTTTCGTCAAGTCCGTCGGTCCGTCTGTCCGTATGTCACAGGCAATTTGCTCAAAACCACATTTGTATAATTGTATATTGAATAAATTTATAGTATAGGCATCTTGGATGAGCCGCTGCTTAGTTTAGTAGTTAAATAAAAAAATAAATATTTCTAGGGGGGCACTCCATACACGTAACAGAAGCAGAAAAGAAATTTTTCAACAAACATCAACATGTGGCACACATTTCGATAGTTATTTTAAAAACACCAAAACTTTAAGCAATTTTTTTGATTAAGTGAATTTTTTCAGAAATAATCGTTCCGAAAGTAGCATAAATTGTGTTCCCCCTTTATTTTATAAACTATATGTCCAAAAAACATGAAAGAAATTACGAAGGTAACACCGTACTTTCAATGAAAATTATTTTTAGCATGATCGGATATATCGTTTTTGAGTTACTGCGAAAAACTACGCTTCCCAACAAAAGGATGTAAGTGCCATGAAGGTCGCTCTTTTACTAATACTTTTAGTTTGCACTAGTTTAAGAGTAATAGTTGACATACCTGCTTGTTTCTGAAGTTACAGGCTACTAAAATGCTTATACCTAATGTGTGTGGAAACATGTAAAAGTGCACAACGTACTTTTTTCTTCTGTAATGCATTTCTTTGTAATAATGGCTTTGGAACCCTATAACGAACATGATCCGCCATGCTCTTAGCCAGTTTTATGCCCTAATTCATTAGATTGCGACCGGTGGAACTCATTGTGATGACAAAATATCAAACATTTCCCAGATACGTAGTTTTCTTAATAGAGTCGTCTACTGATGAAAATCTTGTTAGTAAAAATAAGTGATAAAGCCTTGAATAAAAAACCTTATTAGTCGAGGCTTTATTTTGAAATTATTCATCAAATGTCATTCATTTTGTATTTTATTTTCGCTCCTCATAAATCCATTTTATAATGCTTTAGTTTAGGTATAATAATATAATATACATAAATTAAACTCTGAATAAAGCTTTGAATAACTAAAAATTTGAAATATTGAAAAATTATGAAAATAATCGCGACTGCTCATTACCGTTATCTGTTTTAATTCTAGTCGAATATTATTACTTTATAATGGACTATGCTTTTAATTAATTTTTATAAGTTATCGAAATATATGTGTCTTCTTATCATACACGTTTAGTATATTTTTTGACTTCAACTAATTGATCCCAAGATGGCGCTAGCTTCATCTTATGAGTTCCTCACTTGTTTATTCGCTATGGCGTAGAAATGGAAATGAACCAATTAATGGTAGAAGGTTAGCATCAGATTATCATAACGCATCATCAGGTTCGATCTGTTGGTTAGGGTCGGCGAACTTGGAGAAAGAAGAGAGAGAACTCATCATCCATTTACAAGTGCAAGGTGGCGCGGCGAGCGTTTGCGCGCTGGTTCTATAGACACCCAGGGCGACCTCTAATAATTAGTAGAAGCTCCTGTTTTGATTACCTGATCGCCATCAAGACAGTGGAAGAATTCAAAAGTATACCCACGGCGCGTGCACGGACACATGGAAGCGACACCGTGGTCAATTTAGTGCCATTGACTCCCATGTATAATTCTTCTCCAATTTTTGTAACAGTTAGAATTATTACTAAATATGTAACATAACAGCATCTGAAATTTATACATTTATATAACTATAATAATTGTATAGAGTAGGATTTTTTTAATACATAAATTTAACAAGCTAAAATTTTAGTACCTACCGGTCAACAAGTACTGCCACGAAAACAGTACCGTACCCCAGATACGTGAATATTTCATGTAAATATGGATGCCCGATCATTGATTTATATATAACAAAATGGTTTTGCCCGAGACTCTGCCCATGTAAACAAAAATCTTGAACATATTTTGATCTTTATCAAAACACTAGCTTCTGCCCGCGGCTTCGCCCGCGTGGACTTTAAACACATTCCTTTATCTTTTGTGTCGACCGTTTACGATTTCAATCCCAATCCTGATATCGATACCGATTTGTCTCACTTTTGACTTTGATCGCAGTCTCACTTTTAATTCAGAACCCGGTCTCGGACTGAGTAAATTAGGGTTAAGAAGCCCGGGTCTGATTTCTGATCTCGGCACCATTCCTTATTCCGATTCCGAACATGCTCTTGGTTCTAATTTCAATTACACACTCGATTCCAACCATGGTTCCGTTCTCGATTCCGTCCTCATCCGATCTCGACTTTAGATTCTGCTCTTCGTCTTGTTTGCAATATCGATTCTGCTACCGCTCGCGGGTTCTGATTTGAACGGAGCTACTACCAAAATAAAATTTAGGCTATATAACTCGAAGTTGATGTAGGTTTCTATAAGTGGGAGAAGTTTGAAAATCTGTAATAGCACAAATATAGTCTATTTTACTCAAGAAGTTTTTCATTCATGAAGGAACTTTTAGAATCGATTCCGTAATTTTGTTCAATGGCACGACTATGCAGAACAAATATATCAGCTTCTGAACGAGATGTCGTAGTGTTATTGTGATGGTTCCATAATTCGTTTTTATTAGAAGTAAAGGAACTTTTTTGCATCTATAACTCAATTCAGTCGAGTTGAGGATCATAAAAAAGACGAAATTTAAAAGCATCTGTTTTGAATATCTAATTATTAGTGTCGTTAAATCCTTCATTAAATTGATCAGCTATATCATTTGTATCATATCGAAGATAACTTTTTCAAATACAAAAATTCGTGGGTATTCTTTTCTGATTTGAAAAGCGTCAGGGCAGACATTGCAAAAGGCGAATTTATTTCAAGGAAATATTATAACCAGTCAATCTTCTCCTGTCTAATATAAGTATTTATCGTGAGATCGTCCTAATTAACGGGTAAGATGCGATGTTTTGTTCAGAGAAGTGATTTGTGAAATCTGGTATACCGGTTATCATCGTTGGCACGTGTCTATGGTGGTTCTAGGATCCTTTTTTTTTTCACCCCCGCAAGAGTGGATGTCCGACATCTGGATACGCAGACGGCGGTTTGGAAGTGCAGTGTAGCATTGCTGAGGCAGCCTCAGCCCGCAACATTTCTTCTAACATATTTGCCTGCACTGCCTACTGCCGAGGTTTCATCACAGATGAGAGACCAAGAACAAATATAGGTGGGAAGTGATCCCAGTTCAATATTCGAAATCAGGTACCTACCTTAATCTTTGTACAACATTTGATTGTGAACATCATTTAGTTCGATTAAATATCTTTTCGGCGCTTGCTGTCGGTTGACGCCCATTAACTATAATCATGTACAATGTTTATCATATGTTTCAATTGATAAAACAAGTAATTTAGACTTAAGTTGAACCCTATTATAAGTCAGAGGTCACATAAAAAACAACGATACGCCCTGAACCTCGTGTCTCATTGAACATAAATTAATTATTATGTATTGTATCTTTATGCTTTTATTTACCTACTTATATTGACAAACTCACTAATGAAAAATACAGCTATACATAATTTATAAAAAAATACCTACATACATGCCAACAAAAGGATAGACATACAGTAGCCTATTATTTATCCAATCACATGTTCTTACTGTCGGTACACAAATTTTCGTCAAGATCAGTGAAACCTTTTTTTTTACTTATATAAAAACGTACAGACAAACAGAAAATCCGGAAAACATTTACGAAATCAAATGTTCTTACTGTATACCAATTTTCATTTCAATCGTCCGAGACATTCTTGAGTTATAAAAAGACATACAGACAGACAGACAAAAATGAAAAAAATAGTGTAATGCGAATCACTGGATCATAAAACAATTATTTACCACAAAATTAGGTGAAAAAAGTAAATGTACAAATAGAACCAATAGATTTATATAGTGGTATAGATTATCGGGAATCGAATCGATACAATCATACAAGTCCTAGGTCCTCGAGCAATTTTACGCTAAACATTTTACTTTTTTATAACTGAAAATGGGGATTATATCTTCAAAAAATTAAAAATACATACAATAATATATAATTTAAATTATTTATTTTATAATCTTTTTATTGATATACGAATAATAACAATTTCCATAATATTCTACTGGGATGGATGATAAATTGTCATAAGACGAAGTAAGAATTGCATTTTTACACACTAATATTTTGGTACAACCGCATTCACGGTTTCGTCGTGGATTGCGACGCGACTGTTATAGTAAGTGCAACTGTATATGTACATATATGTAACCTATATAAATAAATCGTTATTTCATAGTGGTTAGACAAGTCAGGTTGGCCGAGTGGTCTAAGGCGCCAGATTTAAGCTCTGGTTCCCGAGAGGGAGCGTGGGTTCGAACCCCACACCTGACAGACTTTTTTTTTTTTTTCTCTTCTTATCATTTGCTTACAAATAAATTGTAAGCTATCTTTTTTTATACCAATCGATTTTAGATGATAGCAAAAAAAATTAAATCTTTGTAATTGTAAGTAATGTTTACTAATTTTTATTAATCAAACTTTCAAAAATTTTTCTTTGCATTTTTAATTGTCTATTCAAACGATTATTTTTTTGTTTGATTATATAAATGTAATGTATTCGTTATATAAATTATACACATAATAATTTATAATTAAAACGCATTCACACTAAACACACAACTGTGCAGGAAAAGTACAAAATCGTTTTTTCATGAATGATTTAATTAGTTAAGTAAGAATTAAGATTTATTTTAAAACGTAAGACATAAGTAATATAAATCGGTGTGATGTCCATAGATGAATATGAATATATAGAGGTGATGTCGATACAGTATTCTACTAATATGAAACTCTAATGAGCATTAGGCGCGTCATTGTTAGGTTTTACAATAAGTATATAGGTATCTTGTTGATATAGGTGTAGCAGAAATGAATAACAACTATTATTTTCACCGAGAGAATGATACCAAATAAAATAACAAATAAATATTTAAAAATAGAGGAGAATATTTACAATAATTGAACTTCATAAAAATAATATTCTAGTGTTTTATAACGGTTAAAATTTTAAGCAGAAACAAAAGGTAATAATTAATATAATGTAGTGACATAATATAATATCTTAATAATTTCACTTTCGTAGTAACAGAAATAGTTCAACGAAATATCTTAAAAATATAATGAAAGTTCTCTACATGGAACAAGTTATAAAACGTAAATTTAAATAGTCACGATATTTTTCTATCAAGATAACTCGGCACAGTAATCATTATTCTTTAGAAGACACCATTCTTTTAGACATATTTAGCGTTTTATCTGTGAAAAGAGCTTAACCTAATTTGATACAACGGAAAAAACAATTTGCACGAGTGTCACGTAGTGCCTAATCAAAGACAATAATAATGTTGTGATAAGACAGCTAATGTTGTACATATATCTACCACGTATAAAAGATGTATCCATAGATAAAACACTATATGGGATAAACCTGGGAAACTGGGAAATGGGATGTGATGGGAAAACCAATCATGTTCATAAATTACGAGTGAAGATAATTTTCTATAATACAAAATAATTGCATCTTTTTCATTTTGCAATAATGCAGTTTCATTATCAGTAAAATAAATAACAAACTGTAGTCAGTTTTGAAACAGATATGTATCGTTAAACAGATTAAAGGTGAAGTTAAAGTTCAAGCACCAGATGAATTAAATCTTATATGTACATAAAAATTCAATTGTCGTTCTATTTAAAAAAACACGTTTCATTACATTATTTTCTTTGCATTATCTATAAGAAATATTTAAATAATCATATTCGTACAATCTTGTGTACTATTCACAAGCTTCAATTTTTATTTCAACAATATTCATTATTTTAAAAGCAAACGTATGAACATTTATGATTATTAGAAGGAATTGTACCGATTCATATCAATGATAAATATATTAATTATCATTTGTATTATCTTTGTAGAATACGCTTAACCCAATTTGATACAATTGAAAACAATTCTTGCGGTAGTATCAACGCAGTTCCCAATTGGCGACAAGATTTTGATAAGATAGTTTTATCTGCGCTTATTAGATATTCTAATATTATCACAATGTATGCAAAACCAGACAAATTTGATTTAATATTAAATTATATGAATTACGTTGTAGCCTATACTTGATAATGTCATTCATCAAAAGGATGTTATTGGCATAAAAAATTGCAGGCGCTGTTAGAACTGATTACCGTAGTGATGTCTCCGGGCAATAATTTATATAATTTTATGTTACGAGGTTTAAAATGAAAAATGCTTTTGTGGGAATGTCAACGACCATTATAACTTCTACATCCACAACCCCTCAGTTAATATTAACCTACAAAAGTATTATGTAAATAGTTGTTACTACAAATCAGAACATACTGTACAATCTTAAATATTCCCTGTGACCTTCGTGCTATTGGAAAGTTTATGTTTTTTTTTCTATAAAATGAATTAATAAATTTTCATCATTTTTATTACACTCACTTTATATACACCTATATAGTAATTAATAACGTAATACCTGCATCTACGTTCAACACAGAACGTTTAATAAGTTTAATAGGTACCTATACCAACGTAACATAGCATAAGACGTTATAAACAATACAGTTTTTGCGACTGCATTTATTTGGAGTAATGCTTGTATTTTAAAACTAGGAACATCAAAATGTACAAATATTAATTTTTGAGCGGTAATAGCTCAGCTGTTAAGGGACTACCTATCAAACCGGAAGATTCCCGGTTCGATTATGGCCACGGACGCGTAGACCAATTAATTTTTAACTTAAGTCAAATTGAATCACACACTTCATATTTCCAAGAGCACGATAAGCCATTGACGTTGTCATTTTTTTCTTGGGGATAAATTCTTCCCCAATCAGCACTGGACCAGTCTCCAAGGCTCTCAAGGCTATTTAAAATAAAAAGCAATGCACTGCAATGGAATAATGAAAATTTAAAACAACAACAGCGTTTGTCAGTGAAATACAACAGATGGGTATTTGTTTTATTTTGATGATTAGATGAAAATTTTAAAATCTACTTACATAAATATTTTAATGAAAATAATGATATCATTAAATAGTCTTTGTAAAATGTTATTACTTTTATAGACGAGTTATATTCATTTGCAAATTCTTTAGTATAAATAGTAATCTGCACATTTTGAATATAAAAGAAAAACATTATACGCAGTGGATATTAAATAATTATGTATATTTATATTATATTACTTAATCACATATTTGTTAATGCATTGAAATTGAAAATCTGTCGTAACTTTCAAGAACAAAAATTGGTTGTCTGTGAAATCGGTTTACGGACTATAATTTTACGTGATAATGTCATTAAAAAAGTTAATGAAAAATTGCATTATTTTATTATTTTTGAATTATTATCACTAAATTATCATCACTGAATTATCATTATTTTGTATAATACAAAGAAGTTAATTGAAAATGACAATTTTTTCGATAAATTAATATTTATTTGCTCTCGTTAATTCAAATATCTACTTAAATTATATAGTAAAGAGATAGATGCGTCACAAGTCGAACGCTTAGGCCGATCGTGCTTTTCTATTGTTTCGTGCCTCGCTCGCACGCTCGTCTCAGGCGGAACGCGACAATGAGTCATGCTTTTTTATGCGTGCTGCCGTTCATCGATTTATAAGACAATATCACGTCAAAACTCATTTTAAAATTATAAAATAACAAAATAGACCAATAATTCCAACAATACTCTGTGGTGCTCTCTTGAATTTCGTTAACTCGTCATTTCCAAGCGATAATTTCCTCCCCGCCCGCCGCGACAACCGCTTGGTCCGCCAGTTTAACAGTATTATTAGTCCCTAACCTGTATAATATTATAATTTTTAACATTTTGTACCAAAAACGACAAGTCGTTTTGGATAAGGAGGAGGATTAGTCTAAAACCTCATTACATGTCACCAGGGTCATGGAGGCAATTAAAAAGTTGTTACAAAACATTACTCGATTAATGGACTACCCCTGACTCTGAATTAGACTTAGCAATTTAGGCGTCGATCGTAAACCACATGGTGTGATCTAAAAGAGGAGTTAGGAGAAAGCTACATTGAGCGACATATGGGCAAAGGAAAAGACAAATTCGAGCTACGTAGTTCTCTACTGATTTTACTTGTATCTATTAAAACAGTATACCATATACTATAAAATTTATAATAAATAGTTGTACATATTTATAACAACTTCCCACCTGCAGTTTTGCCGACATTGATAAATGTAAGACAATCATGATACGATTTTGATACAGACATGACATGTACCATTACTTTCAAAAATGCCGTTTTAATTATTGATTGACTAGTTTCTTAAAGTCCTGAATAATAAAAATAATTGTAGTGTGACGGTGGGTTCATCATTTAAATAACGACACACAAAGATGAAACAAATCAGTTTAATGTCCACCAGTGTACACGCAAACATATTGTTTAGAGGAAATACCTTAAAATTATATAATTACATTGAATTTTGCAATAACCGTATACATGTCAAGCGGGCTGCGGCGGGACTCTGGCGGGACTGCCCGGTGCGCGCGTTCGGCTTTTAACGGCTCCCGACTCGAATTGTGCCGAAGTTTACCGAGCGTATACCGATGAATATTTCAAATAAATGACAAGTGCGCGCTACATACTATTTTTTATCTACATGAAGTTGAATTGCTTCTAGTAGGTAAAATTTTGATCCAACTACCGTCGTGTCGGGAGACCATTATGTTGATAAATGAAATAACATGAAACAACTAAAATTGATAAACTATGAATTATAAGTGCAATCAAAATATCAAAGTACTGTAAGTAAATTAAGACGGGTATAATAAAATAAATATCGTAAAATAATACTTGTACCTCGATACCCTGAAATTATGTACAACTACAGAACCTACTTGAGTTACATATTTCGAAAAGTTTTAAAATGAAAGTAAAAGTACCTCTTCAAAATCATTTAAAGCCGTATTCCGCAAAATCCATCTATCGTTATTACTTCAAAAATACATCATATAGAGGTCATAACGCTCTAAAATGTGTTTTTCAGTTTTATCGAATCGGTTTGTATTACGCTCATCATTTTTATAAGTTTGACGCTTAAGTTGGTTAATTCTAAAGAGCACTATATCTTTTAGGGTTCCGCACCTCAAAAGGAAAAAAACGGATTTCTTATTGATTACTCGCGTGTCTCCGCTTGTCTATTACAGCTGATTTGCTCGAAACTACTGAATCGCTTGAATTAACATTTGGTACACATATCTGTATCTGGCATGATGTGATATTCAAACACGGTGATTTGACATAAACAAATGAATTTTAAATATGTGGCTCACTTTGGGTAGTAAACTAAAAAAGTAATAAAAATATAAACTGGAACATATAATACATTTAATAAAAGTGCTTATTGTGAGGATCCCAAATACGTTTTCTGAATTATTTTAAGGTAAATTGTTTTGAATTTATTTACGAAAATAGGTGTAAATTTACCAATCCTCCTTAGCTCCAAAACTTTGGGGCCTAAAGTATCGAAAAAAATAAAGAAAATAGTTCTTTACCTTCTACATTACCGGAAAACCTAAAAAGTTTATAGTTTGCTTCGTTTCGGTTCGCTTCAATGTCCAGTACAAACTGACACTCGGTTAAGTACTTGAGTGCATGTTTTAGTGCGTATGAGTTTAATTTTCTTAATTTTGTTTTCGAAATAGCAGTAACATAAATAAATGTAAACTTGTAGTGCTCATAGTGCAAACTTAAGGAAAACAATAAATAAAAATCCGTCAAATGTAAATGAGGTTCGTACTGTAAATGAAGAAAGAAAAGAATTTATCTTAATTACTTTACGTAAAGATATATTGTTTTAGTACGGGTCCTCGGTACGCGACTCCGACTGGCACCTGGCTAGTTTTTCTCTATCGCGCGCATTAAAGTACAACGCAAGGAACTTTGCCGCTCTGAATTGGTTACGAATGATATACTGCGCAGGTATTACGTACCTCGACCCTTTCTTCTCCACCGCATTCCTATTTACGCTATACCGACGCTTTTATGACGAACTTCATAGCGGCAAAGTTTCATATGTTGTACTGCACTTTCTTAAAAATTGTCAATGATTACAAATAATTAGGTAAGAATGAGATGCTTTGTTGTTTTGATTATGGTATCCTTATGTTGGAAAATGAAAATAGAATTTTCTTTTAATCAATAATTCAGCGATATCTAGACCCAAAAAGTTTTATATTTGACTAAAGCTATTTATTATTTTAATTTTTTTAAAAACAACGTTAACAGTCTTTAAATTTAAAAATTCTTGCCTCTTTTTAACAATACCGTTATCGAACATTCAACTTCTAAATTACTTTAACCATTACCGGCCCTATAATTTTCATTTTAGTAGATTATAGAGGTAAATTGTAACGCAAGCGAATTATTGTACAAAAGATTTCAATTATATATCGACACGCGACTGTCATTCTATTACCTCAAAAATGTTGAAACACCATAAAGTTTTGTAACTGAATTTTTATAATACTATTAATTTCTGTAATAAATATATATAGAAAAACTTTATTTTATAAACAAAAACTTATGAACACCTTATTTATTACAGACAAAAGCGTTTATGATGTAAATATTTTTAAGAAAACTGTTTTTTTTAAATATTCAATATATTTAAAAATCAAAAATTTATTTATAATCTATACTGTCTTAACAATTGCAAGTTGCTCGCCATGCGCCAAGTTTACCGAACGCCATTGTGGCTTGAGTATATATTACTCCACCACCTTACTCATATTGAGTTGAATGGAAGCAGAATTGAGGAAAGGGAAGGAAATTCTAAATTTTGATCAGCTTTGAACATTGTCTTAAATCTTAATTGTCTCCTGAACTGATTGGATCAAAATATTACTTACTATTTATATTGAACTTAAGCAACAATACGTATTAATTTTAACTTTTAGAGATATTGTTTGAGTCAAGGCTTTTAAATTTTATTTTATTCACTGAAAATTCCTTAATAAAGTAAATAAGTGATAGTTGCTCGATTTAAAACAGAACCTTAGACTCCGTTTGATGAATTTACAATATATTGGTTTGCAATTGCAAATCGATGATTTTCCCAGTAATCCTCGTAACCCAGCTCAATATATTCTATGACGCTCTATGGACTGTTGCTAGACGTTTGTAGATGTTCTATTCACTTTTCATATCAAGTCTACGATGAATTCGGAACGCATTACAGTATGGATAAGCCTTGCCTGTCTGTAACAGGCAGAGCAACTTTTTGTAGAGAAATATATATTTGTCTCTGTCTTTCTAATAGCAAGAGTTTACATGAGAAAATAGTAAATCTAACGTTCACCTATTCAAATTGTACTAGCCAGAACTGTCCAATTTTATCTTGGATGTCACATTTTAACAACTGTTGAACATCTGCATTGCGCCATAATCTATTTGACCATTTGACGGTGTGCATGATCTCACAGGGTGTAACGAGTGGGAGGGTATGATTTTGTCTCCGCCATTTTGTCTTAGTAAAGTTAGTGTTCAGTTGTGTTCTGTACAATTTATAAGCAATAAATTGTGATACACATGTCATTATACCACAATCGTATTAATAACATTTCAGAACCAGTGAGCTGTGTTTGTGTCAGTGACGGCCAGTTGTCCTCGGGAGGGCTCGACTTCACCTCATCAGGATGTACTCTTCTGGCTCAGCCCGGCGTTTTACGCTTTTCTATTTTAATCACCACCAGCCAGTCTAATGCACAAAGTGAGTAGTAATCGTTAGTTTGAAGGTCCAATGACATCACTGGTCTCAAACAACACTTTATATTCTTTACCCGTTATGTACTTTTAATATTCAATTTGCGTATATTTCCTTCTTATCGCTACACTATAAATAATAAAGTCATATTGTACAGGAAAATAGTAAAGCAATTATTGATGTTTAATTTTTTATGTAATAACATTTCATTATCATGGGATGCAAACAATAGCTATTGTAAGGACAAAGGTAGCGCAATTCGAAATTGGAAAACTACCTATATGCAGTTGCAGTTTATGACATCTTTATTTTTAGTAAATATTTTTAACATTTGTCTAGAGCTAGTAGGACTAGTCAACAGAACATATATATTATCAATTTTATTATTCCTTAAATATTACTACTTGTTACTGTCACGAGGATTAAACTATAATCTAATAGAGCACTATTTCTGAATTAATAATAAATATTCTGTTGTACAAATAAAGTAAATTGTTCAAGTTAACATTAACATAAATAAATGTTTTATGGATTTTTTATGATTGGCACTTCTAACCTTCAAGTTGTAATAAAGAAATTCCTGTATATGGATGGTATTTTTAATAAATTAAATTTTGAGGTACTGTAATATTTATCGATAGCAAAAATACTGTTTCTGAAATTTTTCAGCTATTAAGTTATTATGGATCACATGAAAAAAGCATCACATATCAATAAATGTAGATCTTAGCATTCAATTCAAAAATGCTGAATTTAGTTAAACTTGATAATTTTATTTTCTTTTTATGAAGTATTATAGTAGCATTTGAGTCGGCAATCTAGTATTGATACCATTACAAGTTTATAAACATCAAATAAATTTGAACATAATTTTATTGTTTATATCTTATGCATTTTCATGAAAATGTTAAAACTTTTCCAATACTTCATTCTTCATTTGTAGTTTTAATATTCCTATAAAACTAGATATTAGTGTCCTGAAACTGTCTAAAATTTACAGTCTCCCTAAGACTAGAATGAGTAAGTGAATAGGGCAGGTACATATAAAGGCATGGAATGAGTGCAGGCAGCGGTGATGGCAGTGTGCTGGAAGTGGCAGAGGGCGCACCTCTTGTAGTGCAGTGCTCATTGCGTCCTCATCAGCCACCCAGTGGTTTCTCAATGGTTCAACATTGCCGGATGCTATGCGCATTGCCGCTATGCAACATGAAGATACGGCTGCAAGTGACAGTGAAGTGGTGTCACGCCTGGAGGGGCGCGGCGGCGCCCACGCGGGTCGCTACACATGTACACAAGGCTCCGATGCGCCCTACACGCTCGTGCGTGCTGCCGCGCTCCTGTTCTCGCACCCGCACTGGTACCGACCGCCGACCGTCGTACCCTTTGGCTCGGTGTCGTAGAGTTTGAGACGCTTCTGCGTTTAGAAACGCACTACTAGTTAGCCGCAGTAGCCGCAGCCGCTGTAGTTAGTGCGGGCCAACCGCACTGCCCCATAATCGGCCTATATCAGCCTCTGATATTATTTGTTCTTAATATCTTACTATTTTTTATATATTTTATATAATCATTTTACTAGGACATGAAATTAAAAGGTAAACAAAATGCATATATTATTTTAACAATTATTTAGATATATTATTTTTCATAAGTCTATCCAAAATGGCAGATATAAAAACAACAGTTAATAGCCCTTGAAGTAAGTCAACTTATGATACGACATATGAACCATTAAACACATTTAAATCATATAAATCTACAAATTCTCATCACAATGTGAAATCTCCCATGAATCAAGTTGTTTATGTCATATTTATTCACAGTGTGCAGTGAAAACTATAACAATTGTAAAGGTATCATAAAAAGCTAGTTGATCATTTCTAATAAGCAAACAAGGAATTATCTTTTTCCTATTTTTTACATAAACAGGTGTATTCAAAATACAGTCTTTCATAGAGTTAACTTTGCCAATAATTAAATGCCCCAAATTATGAGAGACTTATTTTCTACAAAAATTTTTGTTAAAGGCAATTATTTGTTGCTATAATAATTGTTTATAAAAGCAATGAACAGCAGTAATTGTCCCACAATCATTTCTGTATTCAATTCTTATAACATTTTATTCCTTTTGTGCCATTAGATGAGAAAAGGTCTTTCCGAAGTCTTTCTTCCTTTTATAATAAACCCTTGACAACCGTTCTAAATCTGAGTGTATTAAAGAAAGTTGGGTAAACATTTCATAGCCCATCCTCCATTCATTCAAACAAACTACGCCACAGCCATTTAAAATGTTTACAAGGATAAATATTAGATGATTACAAAAAACTGTATGAACTAGGGTCTTATGACAAGAGTTTTGTGATAATATATTTATTAAAGATCATCACGCTATTTTTCTATTACTGATTCTACATACTCCGACATATCTTGATGATATCATATTATGATATATGTGGAGGTGTATAGGAGCTGCTTATTCTTAGATAAATATTGTTGAAGAAACTATAGGTGAACGGCAAACTGTTTTGTAAAAGAGGTGGTGGAAAATTTGTTAGCGAATGGGTTTTATATAATCCTAAGATGTGAGACACCACTGCGCCCGTGCAGCTTTCTAGCCACTGCCGGCTGTACAGTTTCACATCACTAACAAATGGTTACAGTCAATAGAAAAAAATTTATATCTGTTTTATATCTAAAAAAATTTATATAAATGTTTACTGTTCAGATTGCTCCATGTACAATATCAAATTTTGTCATTAATATGAAAAAATATGTGTTTTGAACCCATAACCTAATAAATTGAGATATGTTGCAAGCACACATATATAAGTTAGAACAGTAACTATTCAATGTAACAAATAGGTGTAACATAATATAATGTAACTTCAAAGAATAATGAGGGCATGTGACAGTAAATAAAATTTATTTAATTTTTGTGTTATTGTACAGCAATAAATTGCTGATTGTATCATTTCCTCAGAAGTTATTCATAACATTAGGATGTTAAATATAAAAATAGAAATGTTAGTTTAGTACTAGAATCATATCGAAGTTTGTGGGTTCTTGATTATCCATTGAGACTTTCTGTATGTTAACTCACTAATGGTGAAGAACAAAAATGGAAAAATCCACATTTCAAAGGTCGATAACAACTATGTCTGTTACTCGTAAAACCTGTGAACAGCAACAAAGCTCATAGTTCATCCTTTGGATATGTTTGAATGTGAAACAGAAATGTGCACAAATTGTACTATCTCTAAGGAACTCTATATTGAGAATGATACCATAATATCATTTATAAATTCCATTTTATTGCTTATAAAGACTTTAGCCTAGTAATTAAGTGTGTTTATATGGACCTGATCTTTTATCTCACAGGAAGGCCAGGCAGCAGTGCTGCTGTTAAAGCACAATACCTGTTATTAATTTCTATAACAGAGAAGACCTGTTATAGGATTCTTCCTATAACAGATCTTGTACTAGCATCCTGACATTTTTAAACATATATATTTTACATATATTTTCCCCTCAAGTGTATATCTTATAGATAAATCATTAATTTGAAATGTTGAAAATATTCACTTTAGGTCCATTTCTTTCAGTGCCTTACTTTAATGTGACCTATAAATCAAAATTAAGCATATATACTTTTGTCAATGAAGTGGTCAAAATGACTGGTAAAGATCGATTAAAATATTTATGCACAAATAAACTTTGAAGCTTACATTGTTTGAAAGTAATCAAACAGACGTTTCAAGCATTGTAAGCTTTAAACTTGCAAATCAAAATTGCCAATTTTAATGTTTAGTACTCTATTCATTGCCTGATGATTAAGTTATATACAATTATGTTGAATTGAAAAAGTTACCAAAGGTGCTCAGTAAATTTAATTATGTATTCAAAAGAGTGGAAGGTCATAAAGAGAAATCTGTGCTCATGAACCAAAGTAAAGTCTTGCAGCAGAACAAACCAGTATAGAATAGTACCTTTTAAATATACTTTTGGAATGAATCCAATTGCTTTAAGAGACGACATTATGTGATGCTTGTATCTTTCAGTTTATTACTTACTCTAGATATCAACCATCATTTGTCACCTATCAATCAACCTATACGGTGTTTTATGAACTTTTTCAATAACCAATAATATTTTGTTATAAGTATTTACTTTTTCAACCCTATTTTTTTTGTCTTACCAAAGACAAATTGTTAAATGAATATATCTGTCTTTGGTGTCTAGTGTTGGCACAACTGAAGTACAGATTGTCCCCAAATATCATCTACTTAGCATTGAATGCTACTTGTTTGGCAATATACTAATACGACAAAATAAAAACTATGTTACACCAGTGTTGATAGACATGGAATCTATGAACAAAAATACTTTTTAATTAAAGTTTAATAAGTTTCAATTTTGTAAGTTGTCTTTTCAGGCGATATACTTAATTTTTAGTTTTAAAATGTTATTACATAACAGTTTAAATTGTTATTACATAATATTTCGAACTATTTGGATGCAAGGTACAGAAAGGTATTTAAATTGTATAAAATATTTCCCTTCAAAATTTTTATATCAATCTGAAATTATGGAAAATGACTTGTAATTATTATGAAATTTTAATTGTAATATTATGGCAGTCTGGAATACATTCTCTATCTAAAGCACATCTCAAACAACCATCTTAGGGCTTATCACAGTTATTTGTTTTTTTATTTACATCGTCATATTAAACATATTCGTGCTGTGGCTCGGCTTCAAGTGTAGTTCTGAAATCTTATTATTTGATAAATGTAATTTTGATGTAGGTGAGCGCTTTGTAGTGCTTTATTTGATACGGTGCCATCTTAAGGTCGTTTTAGAAAATCCTGGTTTTATCTATGCAATTATTATCGTGTTGATATAAACTTGATATTGGTTAGGTGTATTATTTAAGATTATATTAGATTATGACATATATAGAACATTTGTTCATGAATTAATGTTTCTATGATATAATCGAAACAGTAGAAGAAAAAATAATATATTGAATATTAAAACTACTCTCCATAAGTATTAGAAATGGCAACAGAATACACTTCAATGGTTTTGTTTGTGAACTCTATGAACAAATGCACAGAGGGCATGATTTATTGAAATTTGGTATGGCAATAATTCATAACATGTTCAAATGGACAAAGTTTGAGCAACAACTAATGAAGAATGTAATGATTTTCCTGTTAATTATGTCATAGGAAGAGAATATTCAAATAAAATAGATGAGCAAATTAGTGAATTTTGTGATCCCTAAATTGCAATTGTTATATATTATCTTTAAAGCCGAAAACTTCACCTCAAAATACTACAAATTCTTTGTTAAATCAGCCATGAAAAAATTGCTAAAACCAAAAATAACATGAAGGTATTGTCAATCAACTGTATTGATTATGTACTATGAAAACAATTCACAACAAACTATCAAAATCAAAAGATGACTAGCTGCTCCTGCGGTTATAGTTGCATTATAATTACATTGCTTGCATACTTAACCAATTCTTATTGTTTGGAATTTCTGCTAAGAATCAATACTCAAATTTATAAGCACTGATCTTGATTGGCTTAAAATGACTATTTTAACATTTTGAAATATATATATATATGGTGTACATTTTCTATGTGATTTATCTTGCAAATCTGAAAAACCAGCCTATATAATTTTCCATGTGGATCAAGTTAGCCTAACCTTTTTTTTAGTTTAAATTAAAAACGTTTTCATTATGTTTATGTTTTGCAGGATGAGAAGTTTTAAAAATATGTCAGGGCAACCATTTATTAATTGAATAATAAATTATTTTTAAATAGTTGGACTAATGTGAAAAATTTCTTAGAGCATTAAATATAATGTGTTAAATTAATATAAAATTCATGAGGGTGAAACTTGCTGTGTCAACTTGGCTGAGTATTGAAATGGACTGAAATTGGACTCTTTCGTAGAATACTGATGTCAAAGTAGCAACTTCCACCGATGTATTTCATCCAGTACCCAATGTCCTTCCATCAGATATCCTTTTCCTTGCTACAAGGCAGGCAAGCTAATGAGTCTCGTGTTAGAAATATATGTGACTGGTGTTCATCAGCCACTCTCTGCTAGTTCTCATGCTCATTTACCCTTTAATGCTATAAGAAAAAATACCTATTTCAAATAAGATTTCATACAAAAGTATCATTTGGTTGAAATCTTTGTCTATCCCATAATCCCACCTAGAGTTCAACATAAAAAAATTACAATTTGTATACATAAAACTTAATATTTTACAACTTGAAAATCCTTGTGCTTTTGGTGGTTTAAATGGAAACATAAGTACTTATCTAAGTTATTATCATTATATATTAGTGCTAATAGCTATTCTGTGTCTATATCAAGAGTCAATGAAAAGACGATTTAGTTAAAAAATAATCTGCAAATTAATAATTTCATATGATTTTGAAATTTTTAATATACA
Organism: Eumeta japonica; assembly: GCA_005406025.1. Classification (NCBI taxonomy): domain Eukaryota; kingdom Metazoa; phylum Arthropoda; class Insecta; order Lepidoptera; family Psychidae; genus Eumeta; species Eumeta japonica. The sequence continues at coordinate 19,317 of BGZK01003227.1, forward strand.
ATTAAATTTGACAAAATAGCAAAGGAAGATATTTTTCTCTTTTTTTTTTTCTCTAGCAAAACCTGCATACATGCCAAATTCCACAGTCCAATAAATTAAGAGACATCTTATATACTTTTTTAGAAGTTGAAGAAGGGTATAATTGAAATTTTATCTTGAAAATACTAAATTTCGTGGCCCAAAATGAGTTCAGAAAATGAAAGTTAATGAAAATAATTTATCAGATCACAAAGAACAATGTGCTGCCATCTAAATATATTATTAAGTGAAATGAAGACAAAATGGATTTTAATAATTGAAAATTCTATTTGAACAATTTATTATGTTCCTTTCATTATCAATATTTCTTAAATGAAATATTCATATAATCATTTCTATTAAGTAACTTTTACATAAGAATATTTTTCATTTTTTAAAACTTATGTTTTCTCATCATTTCAATATCATTTTAATTTTAAGGACAAATTTTTTATTACCTTTCAGGGTTCCATAACTTCGAAAGGAAAAAGGAACCCTAATAATATCATTTCATTTGTCTATCCATCTATCTATCTGTCCGTCAAGATTTCTTCCTGTACAAAAAATCAAGTTTCCAAGTAAATGTAATCCAAAAATGTGTCCAGTTATGCCTTATGTTTTGACACTCTCCAATAAATCTAAACCTATAAAGGTACTTCCCATTGAGTAAAATCATAAAAAATTAAATTTATATGGAATGCTTGTAAAAACTTACCGAGACATGACGATCTACTAAAACAATCTTTTGTACTTTCTTTTACCATATCTTTGATCACTACCACTATTGGGCAACCCGGGCTAAGGTCATCTTTGGTTGATTTCTTCCATGTTTGAATTCAGCACAAGAAAGGGCACTTAGAGTATGGTGTAGCATTTGCTCTTAACGATATCCTGTAAATCTTGATTGATTCATTCTGTATTAATTTTTTAAATTAAATATTTAATAACTGTGCATTTCAATTTTTCCATTTCAACGTGCTATGACAGACTGTAAACAGAAGACTTCCGTTTTAAAAAACAAGATATTCAAATTATCCCTTTTTAAAAATTTAATCAAGATTCCAGCTTTATCAGCCAGCATTTATTTTTGATTCCAAAGACTGTACCTCATTCTCACTTTATGGTGAATGCCGTCATAGAAACAACGCCGCAGCCCTCATAATGTTACGCCACTCCAGGTCCATATTTGTGTGTCCTGCTTTAGCGGGTAACCTAAGACCAGATAGTGACTGCTTGCCACTATTAACACCTATATGGTGCCGAAATGACCACAGCAGTCTACTATTTGTTATTTATTCTCTGCTAGACCTCTATCTCCTAGACATTCTTTCAAATTTACTCATTTCTAAGGATGTCAAGATAAGTGAGATTCTCGACTGAGAACCCCCAGGAAGGTTAAACTTTGGCCCTGGTCCTTCCAATCGCTATCTATAAATGTATCTTAAAGGCATTATAAAATTGCACATTTTAGATATTAAATATAATTTTTGTAATGACACTTTACAAGACACTTACAAAGAAGCAACAAATGTCAATTGCTAGATCCTTTTCAGAAAGTTGTTTTTATTCCATGGGGTGAAAATTATAATTACAAACCTCAAGCTACCCCATCTACATTCATCTTTATGGGTTCACTTCTTTATCTGTCAAAACCCTATTAAACAAAGATCTAAAAGTGATAGTCCTTATAACAATTATATGAGTTTAGGAATCAATTGGTTTCTTAATTAATTAATTTATACAAAATTTTGCTTAAAATTATTTTCTGTTGTATATGCCAATTAAAAAATAATATAGCTGAAATTTAATAGTATGGCTAATAATTTTAAGGGATAATTTACAGTTTCTTGATATTATGTAAATTAAAAGTAAAAGTACCAAAATATTTAATACACATTTCTGAATACAAAACCACAGTTCAATTGATATTTGAAATTTATAATTATAGTGCCAAACGGTTAAAATGATGAGATAGAATAATAAATAGAGACATACACAATTTATTTTTATATAATGTAAATAAAAAATAACACAACAGGCCCTTCTGCTTGGACGTGACTTTGAGCACTGCAGCCACCTTACCGATTACCGTCCCCACGGCTCCCACCCCAGTGCCGTCTATGTCGATGGAAGTGAAAGATGTCATATATGCGAAGTGAGTCGCGAACTGGAACTCACTTGCGATCTGCCGCGCAGCGATGGGCTGAAACGTCATCTGGTAAGTGGAGATTTGAGTCCTCCAGACTGCATGGATTGAAAGAATCATTTTGTGATGATATTAAAATATCAATGTTGCCATGCAAGAAATATATTTGGCTACAAAACTAACTCTATATTTTGAAAACAGTTGATAACAATTTAACAATTTCTTCATGATGCTAGAATGTATAGAATCAGGAAATGTGAGCAGCTTCCAAGTTATTGTTGGATGCTAAGGATCTGCTAAAAGTGGGGCCAATTTAAGCAGCTCCTTAGTGTTCTTTTATTTTGTGTATGTACAATATTATATTTACAAAACTTGTATAAAAATACAATGCATAATTTATTGTAGTGTTGTAGTAATTATTATCCATATGAGTTTTAAAACTTCTTTGATTTTACATTAAGCCTATTCTTTATGATAATAATATAAATTCATGCCTATTTTAAAGGGTAGACAGATTATAGATTTCAACATGGTACAATATTTTATATCTCTCTTGCTTCACTGACATCCATCAATCTTTTCAGCGCAAGTTTGTCAGTTTGGGAGCTTGAAATTTGACCTTTTGATTTGGCACCAATTTAGGCGGCATAAGATTTCCTTAGACAACGCCGACCTTTCCGAATAATCCCACAACATTACCCTTTTCCTTCTAGTCACATCTACAATCAAGCTGTTATTGCTCTTACATCACTATTCCTACATCTATCTTTCAAGCACTCAACACATCAGAAAGCATCTCCATCATTCTAGATTATGTTATTAATTTACTTGCTGACATGAATTAAAATTTGGCAATGATTATTTTATTGGGTAATTTTAAATTTTCTTACAGTTTCCAGTATCATATAGCATCCTTACCCTGTTAACGTTAAATGTGGCTGCAGCAAAATATTCCAACTGACCAGTAGGATACTTTACTCTCGCAGAATACAGACAAGTGGTAGCTTTCACTGTTGCTTTGATGTCGGTGAGTGAGGAGTTCCGGTGGCCCATTTCCCTTTCATCAGATATTCTATACTTTTCGAAAATTTGCTGGGGCCATCGGATGTTCTATTCCTTCCTAAAGACCAGCAACATACTAGTTACTTTCTGTGGTTACAGTGTCCATGGGCAGCGTTGTGATACTAGCAGTGACACCTATTCTCTGGTAGCCATATATTGAAAAACAAACATGCTATCTTTTAAATAGTAAGGTACATTTTGATTAAAGAATTATATCTAAATACTTTTACTTAGATCATGTATTAAAATGTGCCTTTAATATTTAAAAGCTCTACTTCTACAATAGCATATTGACAGTAACTAAAATTACTATAATTAAAGTATTTATTCAGCGATACTTGAGTGATGGTTCAAAACACTCCTTTATATTTTAATTGAGCGAGTTTACTAATTATTTTAATAAAATAAATCTACAAAAAATACAGCAAATCGCCATGATGTATTAAACACCAATCAAGAGCCAATTACGTCCCGTTGAAATTACGACACTCTGAGCACGAAAAACAAATTCATTTTGTAGCTTTGGATGATAACTCCTGCTGACTTTAATTACAATTTCATTACGTTTAAAACGGTACCTAGTCTAAATTTAGTGTTATTAAAGCGGTTTGCCTAGAATCGACTTATTGATGCTAAGAGTTTTGGCATCAAACAAAGACTTTTGTTCAGCAGAATTTAGAAATGTCAAAACTTCCATGTAAAGAGTAAAACATTAAATAATATTTTAAAAATTAAGTAATAGATCTCAAACACCATTAAATGTATTTCATATTAATATTTGAGGTTATATTAATGAACATTTTTTATAATGTGTCTTGTTTTATATTTATTCATTGTTTTTCTTATTTTAGGTCCTCTAGACCATCCTATGGCGATGACTGTATGTAAGTTAATGTACAACTTAAACGCAGAAGGAGACATGCACACTAAAATGTAAAGTTGCCCGAGCAACAAAGTCCATTGCAAAGAGTTGTATGGGGTGACTTTAATAATGGACGAACAGGAAGAGACAGTTAAATGTTGATAGAATGTCATGATTGTGTGGCTTCCACAAGGAGGCCTACAAACATGCTATAGCATTCTGATGTGGATACATTGCAGGTGAGGAACCATCCTGTACATCTGTGGAATACACTATTGGATGAAACCCAGACTTTCCAGGGTTGGAAATTACTCTAAAATATGTAGCAAAGAATGTCTAATACTTTAAACTAGCTTTTCATCAAATACAGAAATATTTGAAAAGTCTCTAGAGAAAAGGAAGAAAAGCTTAATAACTTCATGAGGTAATAAAATACCAAAATGACTATGTTTTTACCAAACAGAAAGTTTGTCTATGCATACATTGGTGTTGAAATATAAAGAAAGGTCCTGTGACAGATTTTTGGAAAAAATTGCATTGTCTGATGTGGATGTTTATAATATTGAAAAAGTAACAAGAGCCCAACATGAAAGTACCTTATGGCATGAATTAAGATATGGCAGAATAACAGCTTCACGAGCATTTCAATTCCGTCGGTTCAAAACCAATGATGGCACACTGATCGCATTAATAATGGGTGGAAAACTCCCTGACACATTGGCTATGAAGCGGGGCAAAATATTGGAAGATCAAGTAGGAAGATAGTGAGTACAAAACTTGGAAAAAAAATTAACAAGTGTGGTCTCATACTTTCTAAAATCCATCCCATGATAGCAGGATCACCTGATGGGATCTGTGAAAATAGTATCATTGAAATTAAGTGCCCCATGAGTGCAAACACTTTTAAGATATATATATATGTGATTGGAAACCAACCCAGAAGTTTCATATACAGGTGCAGCTCCAAATGTACTTGACAGGACTTAAAAAAGGCTACTATTGTGTTGCTGATAGTGACTACAGTGAAAATAAAATTGTAGAAATAGTGTTACATATGATGAGAAATATGTATCAAATTTTCTGAATATTATTGTTTCTTCATGGAAAGATAACGTGTATCCATTATTATACAGAAGTATTTCTTAACATTTATGTAAATAAAATGCAACTTTTAAAAATATGTTTTATTTAATTAATGAATCTTGTATGTTCACTAAACCACAAGCAATGATGATGACATCATCAAGCACTTTTACTAAGTTGTGATTGACACATGCATGTGGCTTCAACATATTAAATTCCCATAATCGTCTAATCCCTCTCTCCACATGCATTCTCAGGCTTGCAATTTGTTTTGTTTCTCTGGCCTTAATTTAAGACAGTTTTGCCCCAGTTGTTACACTTGGGAGGCCGTACTAGCTGCACTCTTTCCGTAAATACTGTTCAACATGCTTGAACCCTCTGTCTGCATCACATACATGCGAGGTTGCAAACAACTTATAAATCACATTGTTCCACCAAACATGTATCTGTTATTCTCCTCACTTAGTGGTGAAATTAATCAATTCATTTGGTGTATAGGGACAGAGATGGTGTGGTGTTACATGCTGGGGCCGGCTTGGCAAGGCTAGGCGATCTGGTTTAGCATTGCAAATTGCCTGAAAGACAGTTTAATTGATCATTGACTAATTTCACTGGACGCAACGAATTACGGTTGCTGGCATAAGGCGGATGCGAAATGATAATCAATTTTTTTACACATAAGTATATGGTTTGCAGGAATATTAGTTTTCTTCAATTATATCATCAATTAGGTAGTAGCAACTTTTAGGCACACCAATATAAGATCGTGGATTTTGTTATTTTCGAAAGTATATTCCAAATTTTGATGCGTCTTATTTTATCTTCTTCGATTAATTCGCTGCAGTTTGAAGTAGATTTCATCTGTTAGGATATTGTTGATGGTGATGATTCTCTAGGTGTAATAGATGGTGCAAATGTGATATCACTATCAGATTCTTCCTCAATTGTAAAAAGATTCCTAGAAGATTTATGAATCATAGATGTAGATGGCTTGGCAGCAGTGGCGAGGGGTGAGAAAAATATAAAGGGAAGCCGAACCTTAAAAAATTGTCAACATTAAACATTATTAATAAAATATAACTATTACTTACCGAGCTCTGTAACGCCCTCTGGTATAACGCGGAGATATTTCATTCGCCACTTTTGGTATACTTAAAGTCAACGATAGAATACAAACGGAAGACTTCGAGCATGCATAAAAGTAGCTTTGAAAAAAGCTAATGAAGTAGTTTCCTTTAGTCGAATTTATAGCAGCGCAGTGGATAAATGAATTAAATGAGATAAAAAAGCTATTTAAATTCTAGTGGTAATCTACGATTTTTCTTGAGAAAATGAGCTAATACCAAGTCATAAAAATTTGGCTTACTTTTGATTTGCAACAGTAAATGTTTTTCTATAGATAACAACGCGAGATCTGAAAGCCTTTGTTCTGTCTGGCTATTCCTGAGGTACGTATGAATGCGTTTGAGAGCTGAAAAAGATCGTTCCGCGGCCGCAATTGTTATCGGAAGGGTTAAACAGATATTACTTAAGCTTAAAATTTGAGGAAATGTATCTTTTAAGATATCTTTTTGTAAATGCAAAAATAACTCGTACATATCTAATCCTTTAAGCGAGGAGACGAATATAATACTTTTAACTCATTTTTAATGCATTTATGTCAAAAATTCGAGGAAATAATAAATTTAAATTATTTAGTTTATCCTCAGGAAATGTACGTTCGAATAAATCATATTTCGACTTACTTAGTAAATCTAAAACGACAAATTGCTTAGTGAACTATATCTGGTTTGAATTTGATTTTTAACATTATCTACAATTTCGATGAAAATACGTTTATACTCGCGTTTTAAGTCTGATTCTGAGCTAAATAGACGTCGGCGTCTTCGTGGAGGCTCACTTATATCAGTGACACTGTCGTAAATTTCGTCAAACTTATTAATGAAATTACTCTCAAACCAATTTAATAGCGATTGAACTTCGCGAATAACGACGTCTATATCACTCTGTTTATTTTGTAGTAAAGCGAAAGTAATATCTGTTCTTGCAAATAATTCAGCTAAAGTATGCAAAAAGCAAAATTCCTATCTTCTAATTTCATTAACAAACTTTCTGATATGGCAATTGATTCAGAATCCCAATCCATCGGATTTTCTATAATTATATTAAATGTTTGTATTATGTCGGATCTACAGTTACAAATGACATTAATAATACGAGAATGATACTGCCATCGAGTTTCTGCGACACCAGGCAAACGACGATCTGACGTTAATTTTAAAAGACCCGAACGTTTAGTAGATTTATTAAAAATTTATTATGCAATTGATGTGGCCGAAAAATTGTTTTAACTCTGGAATATTTTCTAAAGATCGAGATAACACTAAGTTAAGTACGTGAGCATAGCAAGGAATAAAGACAGCCATTGGACATTGTAATTTAATTTTTGTTTGTACGCCGCCCTGAGCACCCGACATCACAGCGGCCCCATCATACGACTGACCGACTAATTTTTCTTTACAATTAAACTGATCTATGATCTCTAATATACTTTGCGATAACTGATCTGCTCCACGTTCTAAAGTAACATCGAAAAACCTACAAATCTCTCTTCGATCCCCGTCTTAGTCAAATAGCGGAATATGACAGACATTTGCTCTCGATGGCTAATATCAGGTGTTTCGTCGGCTATAACCGACACGAATTTCGCAAAGTTAATTTCTGATTTAATTTCATCTCTAATGACCTGAGCTATGGACTTTATTAAATCGTTCTGAATATCGCTCGAGAGACCAGAGAACACAGAGTTCTGAGTTGAGGAACATTGCTCTAAATGCATATCTAATACTGAATCATATGTTTTAAAAACAACAAAGTTTCTATGTAATTACCGCGATTATCTGATGTTAATTTTTCGTCATGGCCGCGAAACGATAGCTCTTGCCTTCCTAATAAAATGATGGTGTCTATAAATCGCTTCATTAAATTACGGTTTCGTTCTACTATTTTATTATATGCCTCGAAAGAGTTCCCTAAAGAAATTTCAATTCTATTAATGCCAAATTCGTGCAATGCTAAAGAACTACGAATATGTTTTCAGTTTGTAAGTGTTTTTCGAGGAATTAGTAAAATTATTTATATCTACAAATCCTGTACTACTCCAAACGCTACTTGATTTTGAAAATAATAAACAAGGAAAACAATACATTCTATTATGCTTACAACTGCCAGTCAACCAAGTAAATTTTTCGTAAAGTGAAACGTGGAAATGCTTACAAAACCATCTTTACGTTTATAATCTATTTTCATATTAGGTTTAGCACGATCTAACTCGATAATTTTCTGTTTTGCTGAAACGTTAATTTTGAAAAGGAGTTTTCGCTTTTAATAGAAAATCCGTAGTGCAGCATTCAATTGCTAAGAGTGCCATTATAAAATCGAAAATAGAAAACACTTACTGAATAAATAGAATAACAATCAATTCGTCTTAAATACCACTACACTAACTCGTATTATATAAATTCAATTACACTCACAACGCATCTATACTTAATTCGACACGGGAATGATGCTATATGCAAAACCGTTTTTATTCGGGTATAATCGGAAATCTCCGCTGATCGAAACGCATTATTATTTACATAATGATGTATATCACAACAATCCGCAACCGAATATAACACCTAAGAGTTCACGTTAAAGGTGAAATTATGTTACACGAATTACAATTGCGTCATTTCGTTGTGGAAGCGAAACTCGCGATCAACCGAGTTATGAAGCTCCCGTTCCCCGCTCGCCCGCGGCTTGCGGCCCGCTGGCTCGCGGGCTCGAGGCGTCGCCATAACGCTATAATACAACTGAATATGGAAGACTCAACATTTCACATTGATTACGACGATTGCGAACATTCTGAATTTGGTCGTCTAAATAACTCGGTTGCTTTCGAGTTATTTGAAGTGTTTTTTATATAGGGCTTACGTTACTAACGTAAGAAGGCTGGATAGTATTTACAATAATTATTGAAAATTAAAATAATTTTAAGTGTCTGTATACTAAAAGCAATAATTTATTTATTTATGAATTATGCATATTAAATATTTTATGAAAGGGAAGCCGATAAGAATCGAGTTCTTAGAAGCCGTCGCCACTATATTGGCAGTAATGCAACTTTAATTTTAAATGGTGATGTGAAACAGATTGGTTAAAATGTTTCAAAGGTGATGTCATCTGGTTTACTAAATTCCGCCTGTTTGGATGGCTTTACTTCTGAATTTATATGTTATGAGGTGCTTCAGTTGCTTTATCTGCTTCTCAATGAGATCTTTTTGTGAAATATTTTCTATATGTGCTTGTGAAACTGAAAGAAAAAAAATACAATACAGAATACCACATGTATATACTCATATGCAATGCTGCTAAGAATTGGATTACTAATAATGACAAGTTATTCAATTTGTATCATTGCTTTATTGATCACAAAGAAATTGAATATTTTTATTCAAGAAAATGAAGCAAATTTTTTAATACAGATAAATATGTAGTTTTCCTGCTTCACCTGTTTTTGTAGTAACAGATCTTTCTTCTAAATCTTTCTCACATTCTTTTTAATGTCGGTCTTTATTTTTATGAAGGAATATATGGTCGTTCTGTAGCATTGGATGTTTGTTTCTTCGATCTCGTTGACATTGAAATTTGGGGGTATACATGCTGGTTTCATTCGAACCTGACACTGATCCCATTACACGATATTCAGTATAATTCTCCATATCATTTGAAGTGGCTTCAAATTTTAATAAAAAATCTATTAGAATGGAATAACATCAAGACAAGATGGGATCTAACCTCAAGGCATATTGTTTATTTAATTGTACCTCTGACAAGATTATTGTACTACATACTACTTTAGAATCAAC
>BGZK01003228.1:0-29365 GCA_005406025.1 Eumeta japonica
TGCGTTTTTCGAAAAAGCACCTCAGATTAAATTGTAGCTTTTCAAATTCTCTACAAAATGGTCATTATGGTTTTCCAAACTAACCATTTTCGAGATATCGCCATTTTAAGTGTCACGTTACACATGATATGCACACATAAGCCATGTATATAGGTATTTAGGCATCCAAGACAAGTAAATATCCATATTGTGTCTTTCTTATGTATAATACACTATTATATGTAGTATATACTATCCTAAAAACATAGACCCATAAGATAGTTACTGATAGTAATTCCCTACCTGGTAATTATCACACACGGAGTCAGCTTTCTTCTTGCTCTTTATGGAGCTCCAAAAAATTAACTGCCTCGATAAATACAGGTTTTGCTTTCGTCAAAACACACGGAATAAAAAACAAATTACAACTGTCGTGTCTCCTCCTACATCCGCATCTGCCATACAACATTTTATCGAGTCTTATATAAGTTCAAACATGGCTAGATAAACTAAATTCAGAAGATTGGGGTTGGAAATTATGGTAATAGTTTGGATTGATTCCTTGCTTCCGCTCCAGATAAACTTCTTAACACTATTTGTAAAAAAGGTTGTAATGCCAAATGTGGATGTAGAAAGATGGATTATTGTGTTAGCTAAGCGTGTACCAATTGCCAAGGCCAATCTTGTACAAATGTTCTAGTCAGTACAACAGAAGAAGATTCGTGTGATTTTGATGGAGAGACAAATGATTCATGTCCATTTGAAGAGATTTTGAACATCCAGCAAGAAGAAGAGGGAAAAGGAGGAAGAAAGAAGAAATCGAAGACATGACAGTTGAAATAGAATTTGAAGACTAGGATTAAACTATCAAGAAAAATTAAAACTACAGTAAATTCTATAACAGATAACATTATCAATTCCAATATCATGTGTAACGTGACACTTAAATGGAGATATCTCGGAAATGGTTAGTTTTGGAAAACATAATGACCATTTTTAGAAAATTGAAAAGCTACAAATTTAATCTGAGGTACTTTTTCGAAAAAACTCACCGTTTCGAAAAACCAAAAACTTCAATTTTTGACTTTTGACCCCGAATAATTCAAACGCAGGATCGATGGGGACTTTGAGGTTTATTTAGAATGGTAAACCCAAGGTCTCCACCAATTCTCAGCTGCCCTAATTTTTGTTAATTCAAATGTCTATAGTGACCGGACTAGTATGGTTTCTGTTAGTTGAAATCTCTACTTTCGATGGTGAAAAAAAATATATGTATTACAGTAAATCTTCTCAGAAAATGCAAAAATCAAAAAAAACTTGAATTGAAAATTTTTTAATTATTATAAATAATTTTGAGCTATTTATTAAAATTTACACTTTAATTAATCGAAAACGTTAGATTACATGTGACATTGATAACAAAAATTGCAAATAAAATATACTACTATAATTAACAAACAAATAAGTTAATAAAATTAATATTTAATAAGACATCTACAATATTTGGAGAAAGTTGTCGAATCTTCTATAAATTATATGCGTAGATGCCTATTTATAACTATTTTAAGATAAATTATATATACCTGAGTGACCTCGAAAAATTGTAGCCCGTCAAAAAGGTATTTCGTGTGGAAAAGTGGGGAAGGGGCTAGGGTCTGGGTCTTACTACATACCTACTATTATATACTATATATTTCGTAGCAGCTGTTACAACCGTTAGCCTAACCAGTATTCGAAATACAGTACAGTATACAACATGTTGTTTATAAAATACCGTGCGCTAGGTTTCTTGAAGGTAATTGTGACAAGTTTACTTAAAAAATAGTATGCTTAGATAACAACATAACCTAAAGATTGAAATTAAATGATATTTTAGTACAAGATAAAAAATAATAATCTCTTTATTTTGCACAAACAAATTTAGTTAATCGCATGAAAAAAAAAAAAAATTTCAAAATACATAAAAATATAATAAAATCTATAAAAATATATATCACAAATATATTTTTTTAACAAACTTTTGACCGATTTTCATATCCATTTTATACATTTTAATAGATTTATAATATATTTTTATACATTTTAACATTTATTTCTAATATTTTTTTTCATGGGGTTTATTCTGATAAAATAGTGAAGGCGTTATTAATTCGATTTTGTCTTTTCAGATTATCAGTATGGATGAATCTGTTTTTGCATTTTCTGAGAAGATTTACTGTAGTAACATACATTTTTTTCACCATCAGAGTAGAGATTTCAACGAACAGAAACCATACAACAGAAAAAGCTGATATTTTGACGGGTTAATTTTCTGATTGAATTAGGGTGTTTTCGATATTATGTCAAAATAAGGTGAAAAATAAGTATTTTTAATCAAATAAATTACAGCGTATTTGGGACGTAAAAGGGTAAAATTTCATTTCAAATTTTGTTAAAAAAATTTTGTAAAGATAAAAAAAAAAAAAACTTGGTTTTTGAATTTATAAATTTTGAGGTTATGTGAAAAAGAAATACCTAGTTTAGATCTTTTATTACCTACAACTTTGCCATTTGACTTTTTGATGGGACTTTTAGTTTTGCCGGAAATCGAGAATTTTTACTCTCCTCAATCCCCCCCGACCTCAGATCGCCCGTAAATTATTTTTCCTTTCATTTTTATAATATTTCCTTCCTTTTTCTGATGGGTTTCATCCTACTATTATTTTTCACTTTTATTATTATTTTAAAGGCTTCTACCCTGGTCTATGAATGGAAGGGTTTGTAGATGCATGCTCTACTATTGTTCCACCAGTCACCTTGACATATTCCTAGAATGGTTTTATCACAATTTTTACTACATAATGCATTCTACTTGCCTTATTTATTTTGTAACTACATCAAAGGAACTCATATACCATATTGTATTAACTAAACTCATATTAACTAAAGACTAATAGCTAAAATCTACCAAACTCTACAAATGCTGTATTTGGCTATTCAAATATATTTTTATTATGTAAAAGTAACTACTTATATAATTTAAAAAACAAACTATGTTTCTTTAAATTTTGTTTCTTAGAATAATTGATTTTCAATACCACATTAGAGTGAAGGGTTATAGAGCAAATTTAATAAAATGAAAACACAGTATAAGTTGAACATGTGAAAAATGTAAAAAAATTCAACAAACTTCTAATAAAATTTGAAAATGCATATGGGGCAGACATAAGTTTTAATTTAACAGTCTTTAGTTTCTGTTTCATTGACAATGTGACCCACTGCAAATACAAAATGGTCCTATAAGTATTTATTTCCTAAAACATTTATGTTTAAACTAATAAAAAAATACTACTAACCATACTTTCTAACATTGACAGCCATTAGCAATTCGTCATTAGTCCACCTTGAATTAATCTTTTGGTGGTTCGCCAGTTAAATCTTCCACTTGTATCCCCACTTTACGTTTTAGGCACTAAATGTTTGCTTATTCTGCTGCACCTAAAATATTAAAAAAGCACATGCATATCCATTTACAAAATGAACAGTTCATATGACGAAAATTACAATAATTAATTGAAAACATAAAAACAGCTAAGCACAACTATTGAAGTTTATTTACTTATAATTTAGCACAAAGTAAGGCGTCCTAAAAATTATGAATATGTAGGAATATATAAAACATATTACAACAAACATCTGCAATATGATTGCAGGATAAGATTATTTTGTTCATTTAAAGATATTAAATTTTCAATCTTACTAATTATTTAAATGAGAATTATTATTCATATATAAAGCAAAGCTATTACAAAAATATTTCATTTCTATTACTGTCTACAGAATCTAAAATGGTACTTTAATTATAATTGTAATTATGTTCAAGCACCTCAAGCAATTGTAAACTAGAAATTATAAAATAAATAGTGTAGATAGTAGCATCTTGCTGGTTGATGTTGCTTGAAAGTAGCATGGATCTGGATCCACTGACTTTCATATTTAATTCTACTCATATCAAGCAAAAGGAATGAACTACATATGCTAAATACTTATTGTATATAAATAAGCAAGCAAAGGACAGACATATAATTACTATATGTGTGCAGAATACATCCTTAAAACAGAATAACCTCTAACTCTATGATCACGTATTAATGGTTGCGCGCATAGCGCGCGCCGCGAGCGCCGTCACACGTTTGGAAAATTAAACGAACAATTGTCTGTTAATACCGATCAGGCGCGGCGCAAGTGTGTGTGCAACGCGCGTCTACATATCGAAACCATTTATGAACCGTAACACAGGTCATCGATCTGGCTCTAGATTGTCTTACTTGTCTCTTTAGCGATATAATCTCTCTGTCCATAGCTTTGAGCATCGCCTCGCCCTGGTTGAGCAGACCGGATTGGGCGGGGTGCGCCGTCGCCGAGGCTGCGGGCCGGTGGCCATCGCGACAGATCATCGTGATTGATGTAAATACCGCGCGGCAGCCTGTGCGCTGCTGCTTGGCCCCGCAGCCCGACGGCCCGCAGCAGCCACGCTACTGCCCGTTCGTCTGTCGCTAGAGCCACGTGAGTAGCGGTCTAGTGATCGACACGACGCCGGCGGCGGTGAGGTAGTACGGACCTGACATGCACGGACAGGTTTGGCAGAGTCTGTGCGCGTTGTGCGCGGTGGTCTGCGGTGGGAATGCCACGGTGCACCCTTGCCGGCCGCGTCGCCGCCCTTCCCTGAACCAACCCCAAGCACCAAGCTTTACATGAGCCGCAGCAAAGGTGGACGCCGACCGTTGGCGTGCTCGCGCACGCTCCGTTTAAATCGACCCATTCAAATTATATAAATTTATATTCTGCACATCTACGATAGACGATTATAAATGGGGCTGCTTTAAAGGAAGCATGCGGATGCACGAGGTGGATAGGAACTGGATTAAGGATTCATTGATTACAGCTCTATTATATATAATAAATTTTCCTTCAATTACATAGAAATTTTACATGACGCATGTTAGTTAGAACATAATATAAAGTAATAAATATGAAAACACCACAAAAAGAGGTGTTCATAATCAGAATAACATCACAGTTAACATTCAGAAAGATGATACAGATGAATTTGTAAAGGAGTACAATGTGTGAACGAACTTTGGAACGACAATGCATAGCTGGTTATTAAGCGGTATATATGAAAAAGCATAAATATATATATATATTTGTACATATAGTGATTAGAGAAATTGTTTTCAGTAGGCCAATCAATTGATATAACTACATACAGGACAGGAAGAAAAAATATATATTTTAATGCGACTAAGACATTTTGTAAATTTGGATAGAGATCTTATTTCATACAGTAAATGAGTTTTACAAGTATTTCACAATACAACACAACATTGTTTTATATTTCATGAAATGCTATGGAAAAACAGACATGTGACACTTATGTAGTGGTATGATAAAACAATACAGATGATATATATAAATAGTACTTCAGAATAAGTGACATTTTTTCAAAATAATTTGGATCTACTATAATAAGATATCTCAAAATAGTCTATGACATTCTAACTTTGACCCATTTCAGGTATTCTAAGTTCAAACAACCATTAAAGATCCCCTAGTAATTAATTCAAATGTTTTAGGATTTTATTTCAGTAGATAGATACTTATTTGCCTTCCCTTGTTTCATTTCCCATTGTCAATTTCAGTTATTATTTGAGATTTCTGTACCCGATATACATACAGCTAATCTAGGCATAATAGCCTTCCTGTCTAATCCAGTGTTAATTCTAAATTTTTGTAGAATTCTAAAGACCTTACGAGCATATAAGCCACCAAAGTAGATGATGACCACCACGTGAACACCGGTAACCCTAAAGTCACTACTGTCATACTGGAGCTTTAAAAGAATAGCCCCTTGTCATAGTTGATTGGATACAGCTGATAATCAATACAAAGTTTTACCATGAAGAACAGAAAATTTACAATCATCATAAAAATTGAACATACTTTTTAACTCACAATTTCAAATCTGAATTCTCAGAATATTTTGCCACAGCAACTCAATTTCATCCCTGAGACCTCTTTTAAGAAGCTGCAACTGAATCAATGTAGGATCGTTTACAATCGAGGTCCCACATTAAGTTATTCTCACCCATGTTATATTTTTTACTTTGAAACAACTAATTCCATTATGAAATTGTGCCAATTGTATAATAATCGAAACTAGAATTGTTTAGAAAATTACTATCTACTTGAAAAATCGTTTTAAGTAAATATTAATTTTCTGTTCATTCATATGGTTTTCAAATGAAAAGAACAAATAAATAAAAATGATTTAATTTGCTAATGGTTAAAAGTTTTGGTATCAAACAATTTAAATAGAGGTTGAAATGAAAAGCATTAGAAGGATGTAGCCAGCAAATGGAGAGACTAAAATTTTAATGATTTCTCGTGCTATTAACTCTAATCAAGATTCACACACATTTTTCATGACAACAACTTTTTTCAATAAACAAATAGAGTAATGACAAATTTAACATAATATTTTTATTTTAATACAAGCTCTGCCCAAGACATTTATTTTTAAAATCAACTAATTTTCAGTGAATCGATCTTGATTAATGAATAAAGTCTGTACTGTATTTTCAATATACAAACATGATGGTTTGACAGTTTCATATGTATAATAATAATCAGAGGCTGGCCTAGTTTCATAGTGTTTAATTCAGGTAGAAATTTTACTCAATGTATCTATAGGAAAATGTGTTTAATAGAAAAAGAATAGAGCATTCGCTCGACCTACCTCAGTACTACCATACCAGATACTAACCATTATAAAAGTTATAAAAAATTTGTGGAAAAAAGTTTTGTGATTCGAAAACAAAACAAGTACTGTCAGAATATTAATTAGTTATGACGAAAGACATATTTTCGAGTGACGAATCAATGGATGATGAAGAATCAGAGGACAGTGATGATGAAAAAAATTAAATTTACTTGTAAATATATATATTACAGATGACAAAATTGTTATATTGTTTAAAAAGTTGACACCATATTAAAATAACATAAATAATATAGATTCAAAAGTAAATATAATTTTATTTTTCCACTTCCATCATTACTATTTTAAGATTCATCATCCCGGTTGGTCCAGAAAATACATCTTCATCATAACTGCATTGTCAGTATGACATAATTCATTAATCATCTGAAGAGAAATCCTCTATCACGCATTGGCTATTAAAATTTCAACATGAATCAATTACTTATTTTTTTATTTTTAAACTTTTAGTGTATTCTGGTATAATGTTACCACATATCAAAGTGTCTGCCTTATTTCATTTTCAATCCAAACCAACTTACCTTTCAAATGGTACTTGTTGACTTCTGAATCAAAATCTTTTTTTTGCTATTATTTACACCTTTGTTATATGTGCAGGTACCTGATGTACTCCAGGTTGGTCAGTAAATACTCTATTACCTACACATCCTACCTATACATACTTATGTGTAAAATTTGCCTAAATCAAACACTTCATGAAACATGTGTATGAGTCATTTGGTATAAATATGGAAAAAAAATAATTACAATATACCATCCCTAAGATTATGTTTGCATGCATACAGGACACATACATACACAAGTGAAGCGTAATGTTTATATTTATATATATATAGTACGTTTAAATGATATGAAGCATGGTTAAACCGTCATAAATGTTTGACAAGTTTTAAGGGTCTAGCTCAGAGCATAGCCACAGGCATTAATTAGAATATTGGGATAGTATACATCCCAATAAATTGTATATTTTGCAGTTTACAAATCTATAGTCACTAATATGTAAAATCTAATATATTGAATGCAACGAAACGAATGTGTATTTGTTTGAATACATGGGTTTGTAAAACTCACATGGGTTTATTTTACGTGTACTATTGTAGAAGCTATTGTACAAGATGTAAACGAGCTTTGTATTATTTTATTTGTTTAATTACTCTTATAAAAAGTCTAACATAATAGCATTACTCACATGTTTATAATGAATACAATATGGAAATGAACATGCTTCTTTTCACAAATAGGTATAATCTCCTTCTTAAAGCTGGATATGGGTATATAATATTACAATTTCCATATAATAAAAAATCTATCTAAATGAATAAATCTGTCACACGGCCCTACCCTAGATTTTTATTTAGAAACAAAATTTTTAACTGACCTGTTTCATCCATCATAAAATACCTAAGATCGATAGTCATGTACAAAAATATTACATATATGGTTTATACAGTAGAACCTCGATAACTCCAACCTCGGTAACAAAATCTCTATAATTTCAAAAATAATATGTTCCTTCCATCAGAGCCAAAACCTCTATAACTTAAAATACGCAACCTCTATAACTTAAATAAGTAATCTCTGTATTGGCCCTCAGTAACTTAAAGAAATGTTTCCACAACCTCTATAACATAAAATTGTTTGTCAATGAGTCATTTTGAAAGAGTGTGCAAAACAAAAGGTTTCAGTATTTATTGCTTGCATGTGTTCACTAGTTAAATTGTTAACGTAAACAATACATGTCACCTATTGTTTGCTTCTTCGAAATTCTTTAAAGCTTTGCGGCGGTTAGCCTTAAGACATAGTAAGCCTTGGATCATAAGTTTTTGATCATTGTCCTGGAAACATCACTTTACTTACTGTGCGATAAAACTGGCTTAAAATGAGTTCAAAAAGAACTAACAACACTACATACGCTTGATAAAGGTGGTGGAACAATGGTACATACATACATATTTATACCGATACATCCGAAGATGTTCGATATTATATTTAAGTTTCACCAAACATAAAAAAATTATGCCTGCTTTCAAAAGATGTAAGTGTGTATAAGAAAAGAAGAACGGAAAAATCTAGATCGAGATCAGGATTGGAAATCGAAGAGAAACTTGAATTGGAATTGAAAGTGAGATTGGAATCACATCAGGATCAATACAGAATCAGAATCAAAAGTGAAACCGGCCTTGGAAACATGGGTGACAATGTAATCGAACAATATATAAGATAAAAATCGACCAAGTCAGAGGGTCAATCGCTGAGGCGAACGCTAGTGCATTATAAAACAGAATGAAAATGTTTTCAAATGTGTATTGCGAATATAATAAATTGAACCTGGTTAGCTACCTGAAACACAGTTCTTTGAATAATTTTTTGAACACATACCAATGAATTAATGACAAATTACAAAAATCATTATTACTTTTCTGCAAAATAAAAAATATATATAAACTGTGTTTGATGTGCACTGACCAAATTTCCTCTATGAAAAAAACTGGCCAAGAGCATGTTGAACCATGCTCATTATAGGGTTCTGAAGCCATTATTACAAAAATGCAGTACAGGTGAAAAAATATGTTACATTTTTCCACGTTTCCAGCACAGAATAGTTATAAACACTATAGTCACCTATAACTAGAAAAATTAGGTATCTATCGACTATTACTATTAAAGTCGTTAGTGCAAACTAGTGCATCAGCAAATTATATCTTCATGGCACTTATGTCCTTTTGTTGAGAAGACAGTTTTTCAGCAATAACTCAAAAATATTAAGTCTGATCATATTGAAAATAATTTTTGTTGAAAGTATTTATTAAGGATTACCTTAAGTTATTTTTTCATAGTTTTGGACATATGGTTTGGGAAATGAACGAAGAGAAAAACAGAATTTCTGCTACATTCAAAATGATTATTTTCAAAATTAATATTAGCGTAAGCAGAAAAAAGAATAAAACAAAATGTTTTTAAAAGAACTGTCAAATATATGCCACCTACACTATAAATTTCTCGAATATGTTTTGTAGTTTTGAATAAAATGCCTGTGACATACAAGACGGACATGAAAACTATAAGTGTTTCATTTTTGTCATTTGGCTCTGGAACCCTAAAATCAACAGTTTTCAAAAAATATATATACATGACCATTTGATAAAAATTTTACTTTTAATTTAGTTGCCTAATTATTTAAAGTGCTAGTTTTAACTAACAATAAGAAGTAAAATATGAGTAACTTTTTATATAGCTACTGCCTAAATTTATTACACTTACATATAGTAGAATATAATTTATAAATAGTAAAATATAATAAAACATTGTGAGAGTGGTTAAACAGTTTACAATAAGTGATACCTGAGTGACTGGGCTAAGCTCAACATTTTCACGTTTTCCATTGATTAATTCAATAACAATATACTCTATGAATTTATAATTTATTATACTAGTGGTACATAACATCATTTGACATTTGTCGACTTAAAAAAATATTTATAAGCATA
Organism: Eumeta japonica; assembly: GCA_005406025.1. Classification (NCBI taxonomy): domain Eukaryota; kingdom Metazoa; phylum Arthropoda; class Insecta; order Lepidoptera; family Psychidae; genus Eumeta; species Eumeta japonica. Next base: position 10,288 of record BGZK01003228.1, read on the forward strand.
CAAAATGCATTGGTTGGATTACAAGATGCGATATATTGTAAAATGAATTGGAAGAAGCTTGTAAACACATATATAAAATAGAATGAGATAAAGTGGCGAACAGAACTGTGTGACAAATAAGGGTGTGACAAACAAAGTTGACCAAGTGTGATACTATTGTACATGAATCAAACAGAATGGTATCAAACATTTTCTAAAAGTAGAGATGTTATGCTTTATATGGCAGGCAAGCACTGCTAGTTGTTTTGACTGTTTGTTGTTTCCTTTACTTAATACTATCTATAGTTTACATCATGTAGTGCCATTTTTTTATTGGTGAGGAACAATGTAATTATCTCAAAATTCTATGAAATGTTTTAAATGTAGCAAAGTCTAGAATTATTTTTATATTGTTTTTCCAGATTTAACAATTTAGATAGAGTTGAAAAAACTTTATCAAAATACAAATGTACATTCTAATTGAAAAACTTCATGTATAAGAATCGTTTTGTTTTATTAGGAGACTCTTTTACCATCTCTTTCAAACTGAATTTTAACAAAAAAAAATCACTTAAAATTAATTTTGCATTCTATGTCCCTCGTTTTTTATGGTTGTTGGGGCTAAAAAATTTTAAAGGAGGATGTGGAAAAACATATTACTTTAAATGAGTGCTTCTAGTATATACATCAATATATAAACTTATTATTAGGTATCTATGAAAAAGCTTTTATAATTTGGATGTAAATTTGACATTTTTCCTTTAAAGTTTATATTTGGTATGTAAGTAAACAGCACGCTGTCATTTTTCTCTATTATAGAGTATCATATTCTAATTGCAATAAACATAACAAAAGTATCAATAAAAATAAACAGAATAATAAAATAAAAGAGGGTTGATAAGGACCATTTTCAGCTCATAACACACTTGAAAAAATAGTTTGGCTGTTATTAAATGCATATGTATACCTTTGATTAAATAAGATTCAGGCCATAAATAATACACAAAGTTATGGAAATTATTGTCAAGAAAGAGTAGTTAGTCCTTTTTGTATGTTTCTTTTTTGGTTTTTAATGTTTGAATTATTGTCTTTACAAATGTTCCATGAACCACAATAACTTTGGCTCACAATGATTCTACTCATTACAAGCTTGTATATGAACACTTTTTTATTCTGGTGCAGTGTATGCATCTATCCGATTCCGCGTGAGTGTGAGTTGTGCTACAATCAGAACATATTCTGACATATTTTGTCACGCTCGAAAAGTGTTTATGTAGTAAAGATATCAAAATTCTGAAGCTCTGTAATCGAGCATTTAATGTTCAAAATACATTTTTTTTATGCTAAAATGAATTACAGTTCAGTTTAGGTTAATAAATATACATAATACATAATTATTTGTTTTATTTATATTATGATTTTTTCATTTAAAACAAACGTGTTTTCTTATTTGTACGTAGTATACTATTAATATATATGTCAAATCAATTTGCTGATGGACAAAAATGGCCCTAATCAGCCCACCTACTTTTAATAATTATTAATGAACGGACCTGAATAATTTATTTCTTTGTACCTCGTTGCCAGTCTTCATCGTCAAAATATGGGACAGTGCTATCCCCACTGCTAACTCCATCCGTGTGTTGTTTAGGTGACTGGAATTGATGTAAGAACTGCGCACGCCGTTACGAAAAATTTCACGATGCTACATGCATGATGAATTTATTTAATGTTTATGAATGTTTGCATATGGCATTGCTGTACACTGAATCTGAATACAAAATCGGTACCTAATACTGAAGTTGCATTTCTGTTGTGACTTGATGTTAAAATCATTGACATACAACTTAGTTATGCATCTTTGCTAAACCGTGCATGCAATCAAAAGAGTCCATTTATTTTCATATTTAATTATTTATACTGTATTTTATGACAGACTGCAGTTTTAAAAATAATAATAACAGAATAAGAATATTATGTTTAATTATTGAGACAAATGATGTACTGTTCATTTACATATGTATGTGTCCCTTAGATTATTAACCTTTAACGTCACGGGCGGGGTCTAAGCAGACCCACGCTGTTTTTAACGGTATTTTTGAAATTGACAAGTGACGATCGCTTTCGGGTAATCTCAGTGCGACGCAGGGCGTTTCGGCGGGTGGACGTTTGTCGCTCTTCTGCTAAGGTAAGTTGCATTTTTGCTACGTGGGGCTACCTGCAGACCCCACCCATTTAAGTAGTAACTTTTTCAATTTGGTTATATTTTTGTTTCCCTTTTCAGAATTGGTGTTGTATAGATGGAAAATGATAGTCGCCGATTAACCGAAAATCAAATTGCCCAAATTATACACGATTTTAGTGACACTGAAGGGATAGAAGACACGGCTCAAGAAACATTTTGGAAGGGTAGGTGATAGTGACTGTGAATCAATACATAACGAACATAATTCAGCGTCTGAAATAGAAAGCGATGATTCTTCCGATACTGAATCCGCAGAGGATACAAGCAACAGCAACACGGTAAAACCGGTTCAAATGGAGCAAAACTCCACCACATCCATCTCGTACTCGACAGCACAACATCATCGAAGAGCACAATTTGAAAGGGCCTGCTCTTCTAAGAATGAGATGTCACCAGTAGAAACTTGGGAACTATTGCTTACCGACGACATTATCCAACTTATTATATTTGCCAAAGACTGGAAAATAATCCTAACTTGACCAAAGATATAAGAGCAATAATGAGCAAGTTGATCGACAAAGAGTCTTTCTTGCCTAGTTCAGATGAAGCTGGTCCTAGTGCCCCAAAAATGAAGCGAAGATGTTATTATTGTCCAAGATCTAAGGATAAAAAAGTTCTATTTTGTTTGCAAGTCTTAGAAAACATTTGCAAAACCTCATTCAACAGCAATTGCTTATTGCTTACCATGCCTCCCAAAAGAATTTTTTGTGGTTTAGGATAGTACATTTCACCTATTGTCATTTTTTATCTTTAGTGCTTATTGTTATTTTTTCTTATAATTTCTTGTTTTTGATTCATACTTTATTAGAAAAAATAGTAAGTTAGTCAGAAGTTGACTCTTTTGTTCAATTTTATTACATTAAAAATGTCTTAAAAATTCTATGTACGAGATTGTTAATTTGATAAAAATGTTCCTAAGTCTAAAGACTGATAATTTTAAGATTAATAAATACTTTTATAAATATTATAATGTCTTTTCTTCAAATATAAAACAGCTTTTAAAAATATTGAACTATTCTGAAATATATGTAAATTTATATTGGGGATACTTCTGGACCACCATTGTGAATGTTACCCAAAACAATGCGTTAACTTAAAGGTTAAAGATAAATGAAAAAAAAATTTTTTGTTGTCTTATAGCACCATCTTGTATAATTTCAAGGTAAATGCAGTGTTATTTGGATGCATGCACCATTTATGTTCTTAATAAAATGGCATTACATGACATTAATAACATAAACACTAAGTACCAGTTAATTTCCATATCACATGTGTGTATTTTTTTTGGAAATGAGCGTAAGCATTTTCACATAAGAAGTTATTATATTCCCAGCAAACTCACAAGACACCAGTTTGGTTATCCTGGTACTTTCTTAAGAAAAACTTAATAGAACTTATTACACATAGTATTTATTGTCCAGTAAAATGTGTGAAATTAATTTCTTTATTTCAGTTCTTTTTCCAGTATTTTTTGAGCATTGTTTTCATTTTGATTTTTGAGTTATATATCTGATTTTATTAATTGTACGATGCAGTAAATACAGTTTTGAAATATTTTACAACCAAACCAACGAACGACTGGCCTTTTATGGCCTGTTATGAATAAAATTGCATTTATTGAAAAACTGTATAAATGCTTGTAAAAATTAATTCCGTCATAAACAAAACAGATATTTTATTAATAGTTCACCGATTTTTATTTTAATAGTTCTAATTATATTTGTGTGTAAAATACTGTCATTTTGAGGAACTGAATGCTATACTTATTGGTGAAAGAAATAAAGTGATACATATGGCATACAATATCAACAAAATTATTACTATCGAATGTTCTTTTTCCATGGTGTTCAAAAATGAAGTATATTATGCCAGTGCAATATATAAGCAAATAGAAAATGCTTTGTTTGTTTTCATTAATTTGCCACTTCACCAATAATTAATACATTTTGGTTGTTTTGTTTATATGGTATTTTGTACCTTTTAAATTGCAATAAAAACATTTTCTCAGCAAAAACCTTTACCAATGACATGTAATTCTTCTATCGGTGTAATTGTACCATTAGGAATTCAGTTGGAAATATTGCATAACATTACTTTTGAACAATAATTAGCTTTCATTGTTTTCAAAGATACCAGAGTCACTATTCTGGCAATGGTGGCATGTTTGTGATCTACAATTCACATAGCTGACATTAAGGTCATACAATGTGCAACTTTTAATACCTATTTATTCTGAATTCTGTAGTCACAACACTATTATAATCTGATACAAATGCCATCTTATGTTTTGCCACTAGTATGACTCATAATTTTATAATGCATAAATATACAATATATAATTCAAAATTTCGCAAGGAATCACATGAAATTTTTAACATGTCAGAGGTAAATCATAAATTAGCTTTTAGATATACTTTTAATTGTTTCCTAAGTTCATAAAAAACAAAATGAACTACACTTTCAGGTTATTGAATTCAAGGCCATTTTGAAGACTAGACCCAAAAAATTGTATTTCATTTATTACTTCAGGAAATGCCTATTTTTCAGCTATACTAAATAAATAAATCACTCCAAGCCATAGATGAATAATGAAATATAAGTACTTAATAAAAGCATACAATGAAAAGGTGTTGTTGAATAATGGATTCCATTTAACAAAAATAGATACATGGTGGGATAGATAATTGACCCTGCGCGGGCTGCGGTGCGGCGGCACGCGACGCCCAGCGCTCGCGCGCTCCCGCGCACTATACCTCGGTGGATAGTCCACTTCTGTTTTATCCATAACACATATGTTACACATACACCTAAAGTGTGTACTGTGTATTCAAGTTTTATACTAAATTTATCTAGCATAAAATTTTCAACTTTCTCATAGCCAGGTGAAAGAATCTAAATATATAGTATTTACTGAATCTACATTGTTCTCTTTATAAATTCTAGTTTGGACAATCCAGATTATGCTAATTTGAAAACGTAATATATGTAAGTCAATGATTATGCACAAATATAAGTAAAATAAATAATAAAAAATATAATATACCTTCTCGTCATTATCAGATTCCTTATCTGAACCACCAGGTTCAGAGTCTCTTTGCCACTGCTTGTGCCAGTAGTAGTAACGACTTTCTCCTGCCCATATCCATTAGAAGTCCTAGCTCTTGTCTTCTTCCATGAATAGTAATATTTCACTAAAGATGCTATTGTTTTATCAGGCAGCTTAAAATGAGTATTTAAATTAATATTAGCAAATAAAAAAGTTATTAGAATGAAAAACAACAACACTTACCATTTGCCTTATCCTGTGGAAACTTTTTCCATGAAACTGAAAGGCCTGTTCAAACAAAACTTTGTCCTCTGCTGTCCATTCATCAGGAATGGTGTGAAATTTGCAAGAGATCCATTGAAACCGAGATAAATCATGTTTGTGCCAAAATAGCATGCCAAGTGCTTGTTCCCATTGTAACCATACTTTTCTTTAGCTTGTGATGTATTCATCCACTAAAATGTTAAAATTTAGTAAAACCTTTTCGATGGATAATTGTATTAGAATTATGAAATCCACTGATAATTGTTTTATGCACAAGTAAACCTACTTACATTTAGTATCAGATATGTCAGAAGTTGGAGACCAAACAAGCAATGCTCGATCAGCAATCAATTCAGGTCTCCGTTGATCAATGGGTTCTAGCTCAGGGCATACAGCTTGATAATCTCGCCCAACTCTAATCTTCTCGGCTGCAAACGGTACTACTGTTTCATGTTACATGGTTGGTTGATGAGCAGGCAGCATGAAGGCAGATGAAAAAGCACAAAAATAAGCTCATGAGATGATTATGTATAATGATTAAGTGGCATTAATATGTAATTAAAAATAGAAACAAACAACTTTTGAGTGTTATCACTCAAAGCTCTGAGATAATGTGACTCAGTTTACTAAAATACCACATGCGATGTAAAACGGCATGATTTCGAAGCACGAAAGGAAGCAGGAAAGCTATCGAGACTTATGACATTTTACATAACAAAATAAACGTACCATTCTCATCATCAGAACTGGAATCGGGACTTCCATGGCCATTGGGGCTGGCCCCTTGACCGCTCCCGTAACTTCAGTACTTCTTTCAGCCAAAACCATGGTACAACGTTGACACACACATAAATTACCCTATAAACTATAATATTTAATGCATTAATTATATAAAATTATTATTTAAAAATTAAATGAAATAAGAAGAATCGCACTTCAATTTCAAACCACCGCATCAATAAATTGACAAGCCTTTCACGTAACGATTCATTACAAAAAAGTGTCTGTACTCGCCGCTAAGCTTTCATGAACTATACGAAATATTAAATCTTGACCCAATAAAAACGTATTATAGTTCGCAAATTAATTTAGAACGTTTAGAAATAAAATAGGTCCGTTTTGGTATTTTAAGGTCTTCTTTAGAATGAAATTATAAATTTATTTTGTAATTCCAGTCATCATTTTTATTTGTTGCAACATTTACGCAAACTACAGACACATAATAATGAATCAATGCACTATATTTCATCCTTTCTATTAGCTTTAAACTTACGGAAAAATTTATACCTAAAAGTTCGTCACTGTCAAAAGATACATTTTGATTGTTATTTTGTTCTGATTAAATTTCAAAATTTAAAAATTAGATAAAGTCACCTATCATAGTTTAACTATATGATCAAAGATGTCGCCAATAATTCATTATTCTTCAACGATATTTAAATATTTTCTTACCTAATTTTCCTGTAAGTAACAATTAAATAAATCACAATGTCGAAAATGATAGTTATTAGATTATTTTAGTTTATGGCATGTTTATTGCATATAACTTTATTTAATTGATAGGAACAAGAAAAAGAAGAGCATTTTCTAAATAATATTATAAAGGTAAAGTGCTTACATGAAAATTTTAATATCTATAAATTGCACTGAATAAACCTGCAGGGTGGAGCTTCTAATATAAAATTGTATCATTAGCATACCTACCTCATTATAATAATATTGCTTACCATTTTCTCATTTTAGAATGTGACCTCGTAATAATACCTTCTCGCATAGAAAGTTCTTAGCAAACATTTAGTACCTAGTAGACTAATATTAGGCACTATATTTCTTGATGAAATATAAAAGTTGACTAGATAGAACAACAAAAAATGAAAATTTAAATCGGTTAGAATATTACGAAGTATTGATACCTACTGCAAATCTAGTAGGTACTTGCAAAGTTTCTTTGCTATCATTATCTTGTAAAACCAAGTTAAAATAATGTTTTAGAGTAAAACATAATATGTTTACAAAGATCTGAAATATTCCATCATTTACTTTCAAGGTTTATAAAACGGGGTTGATTATGAATTGATTATGCAATTGTAAGTAAATCATAATACAAAGTCAATAAATATATTTTATTGGCATAAATAAAAATGCGCTGCAATCATAGCACTCGTAGTAAAACTGTCGTAGATATTTATAATAGCTATCAAAGTAGATGCAACATGGTACAAGAGGCCTGCCTCCCAAGTTGATACATTTTGTTGTGTATTGATTTATGGTGTGCCCCACTATTTAAATTATCTATGAGACCGTCAAGGGTCCTGCCTAATCAAATCAGCAGATAATCTTTTTATCGCAATTTGGTGTTTGATGTATAAATTAATTTATTAGTTCTCATGTCTTTTAAAAATGAAGTTATTATGTGTGTCTCCTATGTATAAATATATATAAACTTTTAAATTATGTATACATAATAATTAAGAGCATAAACGACAGAATTAATTGTTAAGCGAAGTAAATAGTGTCGATCTACTTAAAACATATTAGTATAAAATTGATTTCCTAAATATTGCAATTTTGGTGTTTTGATTAAAATGCAAAATAAAATCCTTTCGCCTCAGATGGAAACCTTATCGATGATAACCGTCTCAATTTTCTAATGGGAAATATATATAACAAAAATAACTTGGAAAAATTGCAATCGTGACATAGTCATATAGTTGGAGCAAGCATGATACTGACCCTGTTTTAGAGATTACTGCATTTTACCCAATAGTAAATACAACAAAATGTTTCGTTAGATAGACAAAAAGCTACTAGTGCAGAAAATTTCTTCCTTTACTTGCTTTCATAAAATCAACTATGGACCATGAATATTGTGTGATTTGAAATTATGTAAATCATATAATTTGATCAAAAAATTGGACAAAGTTGAGTATAACTCAGAATTGCAGGGCCGGATCTGCGATATGGCTTTTTGGAGCCTAGTCCAAGGCCCGTGGATTCAAGGGCCCCGGCTAAGCCAAGTCAGTCAAAAATAGATGATATGCGAAAAATAGGTGGGCCCATAAGTAGTATTAGTCCAAGGCCCTACTCACGGTCCGGCCCTGCTGAATTGTTAAATTTTTAATAATATAATACTACCTAATTATTAATTTCGATAAAATTAAACACGGGCATAGACTGTTCACTTGAACAAATTGTTTACTATAGCAGCTACGAAAACTTTTCATACATTAAAGACAGAGTTTGGTTAGTTTGAATTCTTAGTTGTCAAAACCACATTAATTTGTGTTTACTTTAGAATTAAAATTATTATAGGTTTAAAAGAACATAATAGAAAAAGATAATAAACTAATATAAATATCGAAACCAAATAGTTCATTTTATTATAATATTACAGAATCAAAATAATTTGTTAAAAAATAGGGTTCATTAAGTTTTAACATTTATAGCTTCATTTATATCTATACCATGCATGAACAACAAATCTATGGCGCAAAATAAGAAATTCGAGATTACTCTAAACACCACACACGTGCAAATCAACAAATTGCTATAATTGTAAAATTGTCATAGGTATTTCTTACAAATAAACTCGTGGGAAAGATAACGATTAATTATAAACACTAACAACAACGATTGACACAAACATGTTTATCTTAATATTCAATATGTACATAGACAAGATAACATTTCAAAGGGACTATTTAATGTATGAAAGTAGTTTTGAATAACACGGCGATTAAAGTGCGATGCAAAGAGCGAAGTGCATTAGTGTGTCAGTGAACTTCATGTTTTTCTTATACAGCTCTTTCTATAGTTCTGGTAGACGATGGAACATTTAACCAATCAAATACTATAAGCATATGACAAGCAAAAATTTTGATCTTATTGCACGCATTGAGTCTTGGGTATCACCAGATATCATGTCAGGTGAATTCATTTACCACCACTGACAATTCCACCCAAATTGGAACGTCGAGCGCTGAATATATAAGTGAATATTGAAAGCTAAAATAGCTGTACCTTTGTCCTATATGATCCACTGGTGCGCGATGTACAATAATTTCCATATAAAAGGTAGCAATTTGTACTTGCTGACGACACTAACCTAAGGCGCTATGAACTGGAAGGTCTTTGGCAACCCTTTTTTAACACTGCTGGCTATAAATCTCGCTAACCCTATACCTGTATATTTAGCTGTGTAAAAATCACTTTACCTAATTTTCTACAAACAAATATGTACCATTAATCATGAAGTTACGGAAAATGTTTATAAAATGGTTAAGATAGTGAATGTAACATAAATAAGACCATAGGTACATGTTTAATAAATTACTTTCTAATCCTAATCATTTCCTAATCTTAAGCACCGTCTAATCTTAGTCACTCCCTAATCTTAATTACTCCCTAATCCTAATAACTTCCTAATTCTAATCACTCCATAATCCTAATCACTCCCAGCCCTAATCACTTCTTAATCCTAATCTGTTGCATTCCTAATCATCCTAAATCCCAATCACTCTCTAATCTATACACTTTCTTTGTCCTAATCACTCCTTAAACTAGTCACTTCCAAATCTCAATCATCAGCCTTAATCACATCCCAATCCTAAAACACATCTAATCACTCACTAAACCCAATCACATCCTAATACTAATAAATCCTGTGTAATCACTTCGTTTCATCACTTCCTATATAATCACTCCCTGATCATAATCACTCCTCATCCCAACCACTACCTAATTCCTAACCACTCCTTAAACCTAGTCACTCCTAATCCCAACCTCTCCTAATCCCAACCACTCCTAATCCCAACCCACCTAATCCCAACCACCCTAATCCTGACCACAATCCCAAACCTCCTAATCCTGGCCACTCCTAATCCTAACCATCCTAATCCTAAACACTCCTAATCCCAACTACCTAGCCTAACCAACTCAATCCTAATCCCAACTCCCTCTGTCCCAACCACTCCCTAATCCCAACCACTCCTAACCTAACCACTCCCTGATCAACCACTCTAACCCTAACCACTTCCTAATACCATTCCCTAATCCTAACTACTCCTAATCCTTACTTTTAATTCTAATCCCACCTAATCCTTATCACTCCCTAATCTTTATCACTCTCTATTATCCACCTAATCCCTATCCTCCTTAACAATCTAAACGTTTGTGCATGTACCTACTGAACATTGTAACTATAAATTAATCGATTGATTCGACTAAGTTTATACTGATTATTGTAACAACATCAAATTTCCTCAAATTACATCAACGAGTTTAGAGTATAGTGCGTGAGTGCGCTGTGAGGAGCTCAAACAAGGTTTTAAGTGGCGTAAGTTATATTGTGGGGCGTAGCTTGGGGCGGAGTACTTTTAGGACCTTTGATGAAGTCGGGAATTCAAGAATTTAAATGAAAAAGTATTTCAATTTAAGATCAATACATTTATTGATCGGATCTCCAGTATTTCCCATATAACTTTACGACCTTTTATTAAATTAGTAATTACAACAATCCGATTTTCTATCACTACTAAAGCTTGTATACTTGAGCATCTGCCCCTCATCTTCTTTCTATTTGACGTGACAACGTCTTATAAATTGGTTTGCCGGGTGACACTTCAAGAAACTGCGTTACGCTCCGCTCACGTTGCTCTCCTAATGAGAGCGAGTGAGGCACGTCCCTTCCCTCTCGCATGGAAGCCCGCCTAAGAGCGAGAGAGACAGACGCATAAAGTGAAAGGCACGCGTCCCTTCCACTCAGATAGAACAAAAGTAGAGTTAGTAAACGCTGTTGTTATTGTACGCAAATGTATTGCAAGTTATTGTATGTATATTTGTATATAAATACGTATATGTGTAAAGGTAAAATAAAATTTTGTTAATATGAAATTCAGAGAATTCTTTGTATAAATTAATGTTTTAAATATAATTTTTGTATAAATAAATGTTTTAAATTGTTACTATTATTTCATCCTTCTTCCTATACGAATGAATATTCACATTAAATGATTTTACCACTCAAAGTCGTTGTCACGTAAAACTTTCGCCGTATACCGACTTTACAGGCAACCAATTTTTTTCTATGTACAGCTTATTCGTTTCCTCACGAAATCGAGTGCAGATATTCTATTACTCTAATTTTAAATCAAATTCAAACCCTCATTTGCGAAACTAATCACGAGGCCGGATGTCTCATTAGTTCCACTACTACAATATTACATAAGCTATCTGTTTACTTGAAGAGATGAAGTTGTCGTCAAATATTATCAAAATTTGCATCCGCAAATAGCATGCTAGAATCACCGTTGGTGTCTTAAATATATAGGACAAATAGTTTATTCTTAAAACAACACTTTTTATTTAAATTCTCTCGCGTATCACTATTTAATTGCTTAAAAACCATAAATACGATCTGATATATTAGGTATATATAATTAATTAAACTCCCTTTCCCGTTTTTAAATACAGACAGTTCCATAGTGAGTTTTTCTTGATAGGTAATATCTTTAAAACTCTCCTATGGCTAAACTTATTTGTAATATTCAATTTGAACTCCGCTGCTTACGATTCCGATATCGACTCTCTTTGAATATATACTTTACAATCCTATGATACTATTATAATTTTCTAGTTTCCGCTTGCGTGGACAAACAGAAAGTTATGCCAGTAGAAGATTCAACTTGTAAACGTTAATCGTCATATTGGACAGATTTTCTATAGTATACTGTCTGTCTGTCTCACGTTCAATTAGCAATTATAGTTTTAGGGTTCCGGAGTCAACAAATAACCCTGAAAATTTCATATGTCCATCCATCTGTTTATATGTTTGTCAGCGACTTAGCTCAGAAAATCTTAGTATTAGAAAACTGAAATCTGATCTAAGTATATATACATATATACATTAATCACGCATAGTAGTATAAATATTTTTTTCGGATCTGCCTTACATGTGAAATGGGATGAATTGGTTTTTTCAGATTTTGGATACCTCATTCAAAAACATTACGGGTCTATGAAACTATTTTCCGATTCAGGGATCCGTTTGCGAAATATGAAACTTCAAACCGTCACCGATCAGTTTCTAAGCCCAAATTTTCCTCTTCCTTCCTAAAAGACTCTTAAATTCTGCTAATTCACCGGAACGTGAACGTGAGTAACTTATTAAAGGTCGAAACTACATGGCTCGCAGTACAAAGTAAAGGAAATGCCTAACCAATTTTGTTCCTGTGGTTTAATCCACATGCAAAGTAGCTAAATTAATTATCAAGTTATAATTACTCGACAATGTGCAACAAATTACCTTTTATAACAATTAAAAAATTGCATTCAAAAACCTATTTAAATAATCTTTTAAATATACTTTAAAAACAACTAATTAATTATTTTTGGAATCGGTTCTAGCTAAAGCAAGGCAAAAGAACATATAATATATAAACAATAATATGAAATGTTAAATATTGAGTCAAAAAGGAGATGTCCTTTTAAATAGTTACAACTGTGTTTGATTTATGTTCAGCTGAAACCGACTAAAATAACAACAAAAATCTGTTTAAACAATAATTTATAATAAATAGATTTTTAAACGCGATTTTATATATTTTACAGAAACTTATTTTAATGTGTAGGTATCCAGCGATATTTTTACTCATATACCGACTTGATTGATCTTCTTTATTGAATAGAAGGTAAGATGAAAAGAAGATAGGTGGCTTCCTATAAATTTAGTTAATTTGTTATGATGAAAGTTAATTTAGTTAATTTACCATTAGAAAGAATCAAATTCTTCAATTTCCATAAGCATGTGCAAGCAATTTAATTGTAAATGGATGAATAGTTTCATACCAGGACAATAGATTTTGATAATTCTTCTTGTGTTCAAAGGCGGTTTATCAGCAACAGGCTTATATATTTTTGGCCAGTATCTGATGATGGAGTATATGAAAAAATAACAGGACTCTTCTATTCTTATATGCACACAAATGATGATAAGTTAAATCTTTAAGGTATAGGGTATAAGTTATTTGTGTTATATTTATGGTGAAGTAAACGATGATCAATGGAATTTTTCAATGACTTTGCCGTAAAAATGTGTCCTATGATAAGATTTTATTGAATGTAATCAAATTCTAATGCGTTTATGTTCATTGTGACATGAATCAATAAACATGAAGTTAATATCAACATAGAAGCGTACCCAAAGGGGAGGGCAGGAGAGGGTAGCTACCCTCCTGAAAATTCTATGTTTTACAATATATACGCCCGAACACACGATCTTACCTAAAAATCTGACTTGCCCCCTAGGCTAGAAGCTGGGTACGCCTCTCAGAAACATAGGGCGTGTTAGATATTTTAACCAACTTCAGAAAGTAAGAGGTTCTATATTCAAACGTATGCATTTTTTTGAATATAGGTTCATCAAATTTTGCAGAAACGGCTTATCCAATTGAGATCACATAAACTGTAATAAGATAAATTTTACGTGACCCCATTGTCCATAAATCTATAAAGATTATTGATTAGTTTCTTAGTTAGGAACAAGTAAAACAACTTACATTAGTACTTAATTTATTATCCGCAGTTAATCATTCCAAGGTCTTTACATTTCTTAGATGGAGTGCAACTACAAATTATTCTTATACAAATTAAACATGTTTATTCTTATTCTTCATAATGTAAAAGTTTACCATTCATCATATCACATTTTCATTCGATTTCACATTAGATGAATGCACCGTTTTTCTACTGTTGGTATTAAAGACTTTGCAATGTATTCTTGCTAAGATTGTCGGTTGTAATTATATACATAAATGAATGAAAATATGTAGGTAGTAGGTGAATGAAAATAACTAATTTTAATCTTGCTTATGCTATGTTTTACTAATAACCACTAAAAGTAGTTTCTGGCGCCAAATCGTAATCCCTAATTCCCTAACCGTTAAATAGTGCTGTGGCTTCCAGCATCAACCACATTTGCGTTTATATTTTTATGAGTGTAGGCCACTTTATTTCCGCCGCCCCATGTACCTTTCTAAAATAATAATTTTCCGAAATCTGCCGTCCCTAGGACGCTGCCGCCCTAGGCCGCGGCCTACGGCCTATTGACAAATCCAGAACTCATCAGCCAGCAGCATGAGATGATAATTATCAAACGAAACAACTCAAAATACTAGAACAAAAAGTTCAAAAAGCACTATGCATGCTTATAATATTTGACTTTATTCCATCATCAATTCCTGAATTGGTGAAGGGTCCGCTCAAACACTAAATAATTTTGAAATTGGTCCACAATTGTAGTACCACAGACGTAGTTGTCGCTAAACATGCATATAAAAATAGATACAGTCGTAATATGAAAAGAAAATCTCCGAAACAAAAACATTTTTTGAATTTGCCGCCAGATGACAAGTTCACGTGTCTAAGGTCACGTGGCTTAAAATTTCAGATTACTTGACAAATATACAACCTAGTATTCCATTTCAAATAAAGTCATTTCTCGATCTGACGTGGATAAAAATAATATTAGCGTCAAATAAACATGTTCAAGTAACAACGTGTCTAAAACATTTGGAACAATACTCATGGAAACGTATTTTTTACGATGTTGGTTTTATTAATGTTATCAAAATAGGTGGTTATTGATATGAACCCTAATATTAGTGAAAGGTTAGCTAGTTAATTCATTTTAGAAATGTGTATTTATGAAAGATATAGTACAAATGTATCTAACACCAACTAAAATTAAAATTGGTTAAAATTACGAAGAATAAATAGTTCTTACTAATCTTCGCACAAATATTATAATTGTTATGTAACTGTAATACAGTTGTTAGTCGTTTCATTAGTACATAAGGTTAACGACACAATGAGGACCGTGGCTCTCATCAGGGGGCAAGGATAGCTGTTATAATATGATGCAGTGCATTAGCGCCGGTCATACTATAGTAGCCCTCGCAAATTTGAAACCAGTAGATAAGGGTTTGATTTATGAATTCTTATTATCACTTAGTAATTCGTGTCTTCACGAATTGTATATTACCTTATTTCCTTCAGGATTTATGTATACTAATAATTATTAGTTATAATTGGATGTTAATATTTTGAGTGTGCCGTGTATAACATATTCAAACTAATTTTACTTAGATTATTTATTGGAATGACTGTTTTATTATATATATAATAAAAATACCAATAGTATTATTTTTTTAGTACCACTGTATAATAAAAACTGTTGTTCTATACCAAAATTACATATTTTGACCGATTAGTTAGTCAGATCTTTAACCTTAAAACTTGTAATTTTAATGGAACATTATTTTAGATGAACTAGATAGTTATATGTATCAAACAGTGGGCCACCATGGAATTGAATTGTATGCTGAAGCTATGGGATTACCTCTTTATCGTTGAAATAACAGAGGGCGAGCAATAGATCAAAGTAAAAATTACAAACCAACTGAGGATGATGGTTGAAGATCTTTACAAGTTACTCTCTAAAGTGAAAGTTAGTAATCTTTATTTTTATACACTTAAAAGTTGATTGCTTCATTACCAAGTAGTAATATTCAACAGTCATAATTAATACACTATGTTCTGAGGTGGAAAATAAATTAAATATTTTTAATTAATTATACACTTTACACAATGTATTAGTAATACATTATGAAATAAAGTTCTAATGTATTAAATTCTATGTTTTTTATATGCTTATTTGAATTAAGGTTCATATAAAATTGTAATATGGTTGATTTATTCCTTTCACAGCGATTTTAACTTATTGCTTGAATTATTTGTGATTAAAAACAACACTGATGAAATTTTAAAATATCTATTACAACAGTATGACTTTCTTACATTCTAACATTTAGTTAACCCCTGGTTGAGCTGGATAGCAGTCTAATGATGTAAATAATGAGATTGACTTAAAATTACTG
Source organism: Eumeta japonica (assembly GCA_005406025.1). NCBI lineage: Eukaryota > Metazoa > Arthropoda > Insecta > Lepidoptera > Psychidae > Eumeta > Eumeta japonica. The sequence goes on from BGZK01003228.1 coordinate 26,756, forward strand.
TTTTGTAATATTTGCTGTAAGTTTTAGAAGTCGTCAACTCTGAAGCCCATGAGTTTCTCTTGAGTTCAGAGACGAAGTTTTCAATTAATGTATAAAAAATATTTTACAATAAGCCTAATTGACAGAACATCACATAGAGATAGAGAATTATATATTAATAAACTAATAAAATGTAATAAAAATTGCTTAAACCAAATTAAAACATATGGTAGAAAATGATTTAGATAACATTTTAACAATGTTGTTTTACTGCAATTAACTTGATAGATAGATATGACTTGTGGTTATATACATATTTAGTAAATAACAAAATTTGCAAAACTACTAAACTAACAGTGTTTTTGTACTATGATACAACTGGCTGTTATGTATATCCTTTAAACACCAAAATTTTGCACAATAATTAAATTAAGTTAATATTATACAGGTGATTATGTATGTCCTTTTAAAACCAAACATTTTTTTGTACTGTTTTGCAAGTTTCTTTTAATATTCTCAGAAAATAATTTATATTATTGTCAATTATTGGAGAATGGTATTTGATCATAATATTTTATATTATGTATATATATATATAATATATATTACATACTATACTATATAATACATAATATTGTGTATTAAAAGAAATTGCTATTTTTTTAATTCAATAACAAGATGTGCATCTCATTACTGAATTGAGGAACAATTACAATAAGTAAAGAGCCCAAAGCTTTATACATATTGTCATAAGCACAAGTGTTAAAATCAAATTTGCACAAATAAGCGTCATTTAATATGACAATACCATTCAAAATATAAATGTAACTATTTTTAGTTATAATTTTTATATTTTAGGTATGTTTGTGTAGACATTTTTTAAACTGTGTTTTGATAATATTCACAGCTACAATTTTAAGTAGATTATCATGATTATTTTTTTTTGATACATATTATTTCAAAATGCTTAAGTATTATTACATAATTTTTTTGCATTTCTTAATTATGTTCTTATTTCATTTTATTAAAATTGATGTTTTTGTATAAAGAACAAAATGATAATAAATGCAATTTAGTGTCAGTTTAAGTCCTGACCATGGGAGAATTCACCCATGAGTGTTTAACAAACCATTTACTATGACAAAGCTCAAGGGGTGGTCATTACTTCAGTGACCTCTAGGATCTTACCCATGGTCCAAGCTCTTTTATCCGTAATAAAATATTGTGGAAGGGTATATCTCAGAAATGGGATGACACTAAAACAAATATTTTACAAGGAAACATTATAGTTTCTTTGTTCCTACCTTTTTATTGACACCCAACTTCGTAAACCTCTTATTTTTATTTAGGATTTTACACTTATTTCCTCAAGGATGGCCGAGCACAGATCTACAGTTGGTTTAGTTTTGGTATCGGACACCGAAGGTTTTAAACAATCTATTTTAGCTTTTTATCTAATTTCCTGCCATATCTGTACTGTTTAACTGAATTACTCCACCACTCTTGGTGCCGTATTTATTGGTTTTACTTTTCACATTTTTTAAGTTGAGAATATTCCAGAATGCAATAAATCTTAACTTTTTGTTACATTTAACATTGTTTATGCCTTGTTTTTATATTTTTTATTAGTAAATAACGACTTGTTTGTTTAAAGAATATTCCATATCGAGGAATATATACTTATGTATGTATATGAACTTTTAATTCTGTCTTAGCGAACCCTCAAAGACATTTCGTAACATTTGGTGTCAGAAGTGGAATTGATATGTCGAAAAGTGGACAGAACGAAGTGACAGGATTATATATATATATATATATATATATATACATATGTAGTGTGTGTGTATTGGCGCGTGCGTGCGTACGTGCGTGCGTGATGCGTGCGTGCAGTATATTTCAGGTTGCATTCCGGTAAAAATTAAGTAAGTATAATCAGCTAAAACTGGTCAAACAGTTCCATAGCGAATTATGCTGTAAGGCGGTCGTCGTGTGAGTTCTTGCGGCAAAGCTGTTTCGGTACTAGGGATATTCAATCAAACAGGCGGTAGCGATGTGAACTATATTTATTTGTTTATTTCTCAGCTATATCTAATTAATGATGCCTTCGGTATATGCAAATCCCTTTCCTTTTTATTACTCTCAAAGTCCAAGTCTCTTTTCCTGGACACACCTCGTCTATATCTCTACATTTGTTTCGCAAATTGAATTGCACTTAACTATTTGATATTCATGAATCGAACTAACGTTCGCACGCACAGCACAGAGGCCGGGACGTCTCGTGTGTCACCTACTTATTACAATATCTGTGTTGTTGAATATATACTTTGTCTTTCTCTTTGTCTACTTTTCATTTTGTCTCAGTTCTCAAATCCTCGAAGGAACATTTCGTAATATTTGATGTCAAAACGGGATTGAGATGCCGGAAGATGAACAGGAAGGAAGAGTGACGCCGAATCAGACTATGGTTCAGCAAGTGGATAATGGAGAGATAGGAGTGTCACTATTTTTCCGACGGTCTTGACAGCTCTGGCTTTTGGTTTAAGCATCTTATTCATATAGATCAGGGAGGAGGCTTATCAACAGGAAAAGTAGGTTCGTCGACTGGAGGAGCAGGCTAAGGAATAAGTTCGC
>BGZK01003229.1:0-29342 GCA_005406025.1 Eumeta japonica
AAATTTTGCACTGTCTGGCATTACTCAGGGATCAATGGGGTTTTCATATCAGTGATTGTCGAAAATACTTAGCGCTAGCAAAATTTACTTATATAGTTAAAAACATTGGAAGTTTATCATACGATAGAAACTGCTAGATTTCTTTATTCCGGCTGTTCTATATAGCCTGATGTCATACGACATTTGCTCTGGGGACATATCATAGATATGCATAGAATTATGTGCTGCGAAAGCGTATTCTAGCGACCTACTAATTAGAACCTCAGAGTTTAAGGAATTTTGAATCATAACTTTAACATCTCAGTTTAAAAGCATATATTTAATATACATGGAAATAAATTAAAAAAAAAAACAGAGAAAATTAGTGATCGACGTAGACTCGGTAGTAGATATAAAAATAAACCTGTTCACATGTCAGTGGTTTAAACAAAATGACAAAACTTTATGGAGCTTTGTGAACGCATACCTATTCATTAAGGTTCTTGTAGATATACAAAACTTAACCTTAAATAAATTTAAGATCATTATCTAAATAAATCTATTTAATAAGTGTATTATAAAATTTGCTATTATTATGAGGAAAAATGATCATAAACATATCCAGTTCGAATTTTTATTAGGTTGTTTTTGGTGTAGTAGATTTATATTTAATTGTGATTGTATATAACTAATTAGAAAATATTGAACGAAAACTGCTTTTCAAGGGAGTGGTAAATTCATGACATAGATAATTACATAAGATATTAGATGACTTACGAAATTAAGGTATTTAGGATTTGTTTAGACAATAAAAAATATCTAGACGTCCGATGTTTCTTGGTCGAGGGACTACAATATTGATAGAGTCGCTAATTATACTTAAATTGATTGACATTGATTCTTAAAATTAAAGGTCAAGGCTTTAAAAACAAAGGTCAAACTATATATACATATAAATGTTACACTTCCTTGTGCAACGCAGTCACGCAAAATTGATATCTATTTACAAGTTCAACTATCTACTACATCATTATTCAGCAACCATTGGTTTCAATTAAATTCGACTCGTTTCATACTGCTTGGCTTTATAATGAGTCAGTTTTTACTTTCTTTTGTATATTAAAGAAGGTAGATCAGTTGTATATATCTATTTTTATATAAAAGGAAAAGTCGCCATTATAGTAGGCTTTTCTTGTTTGTATACATTTAATATGCCGGTTGGTAGAAAGTGAAAAAGGAGATCCGGGACATCATTAATCCTTCAAAGCGGGTCCGTTGTCGTCGCAGAGAGCACAAACAACTCGAGGAGCGTCTGAGTGGTTTCAAAGTGCAGTTACACTAAAAGGGATTATAGACGTAAATATATTTCGAAGACGCTTACCGACTCTACTAGAGTCTGCCGTTTACCTATGTATTTCTATTTTTTAGGGTTCCGTACGTCGAAATTATAAAATCGGAACCCATATAGGATGGTCCATGTGTCTGTCTAGCCGTTAGTTACGGCTAATTTGCTCCGAATTTATTGTACCGACTAAGTAGATAAATTTATGAATTTTTGTGACTCAAGCATGGACGAGTAACGCAAACAAATTATTTTTGATATGAAGGTCTTTGAATATGAAAGTCACTTGTAGCGGAAAAATTGGAAAATTTAAATAAAAAATTTTGCAAGCAGTTTCGCTTACCACAAATCTGGGACGGAATAGAACGTGAACAATAACGAATTCATGGAATATGTTATCAATCATGGATCCTTCTCCACGAGAGATGATTTTGCATTTGTTTTATGAACAATTGTTTTGTGGGTCTATCGAACTTGGTGCTCATGAAACCCGTCCAAGCAAAATTAATAAATCGTTTAAGGGCCAATGCCTGCGCTTTTGTAATAAGACCCCAGCTGAAATTCAAAATTCGCCATTTTATAAATTTAAACGTTTCGTTAAAAGAAAGTTATATGGCAAGAGCTATTTTATACCGTGTTGAATATGTTAATGAAAAAACCTATGGGATTGAACTACTCGGCTATCAGGTTGCTTCATGTTATTACTAAGTGTTGTACTAAATTATCAATTATTTAATATTTTGTATCGATGAGTAAAAAACAGCAAACCTTGAATTTCTTACACATTCTTCTCATGGTGAATCAGCATTTGTAATGGGTGTGTATCTTAATGTTGTTTATGACGTATTTACAAGTGTAATCTCTTTTACCTACGAAATAAAGATATTTTTGATTGATTGATTGATATCAACTTTGATTGGACGAATGTAATTCTTCACTATTTCACATACTGATAAGATCTGCGAGAATGGTTTTTCAATCGATTTAAGCCGATTTCCATATACATACACATATGAAAACCATGGATTAGTACAGCAATAACTAACTATTGCCATTACATATTACTCTCTAAACTTGTGGAGTTGCGTGCCATATTAGAGAATTACACATTACGTGTATTGGAAATGAAATTACAGATGGATACGATGTAAAACCCGCAAAGTGCGTGCAACACTACGTAGAAAGGAGGGTCGCTTAATAACGAAATATATTGGAATACATGATTACCTGAGATGCCTACTCCTTAGCACGCGCTTATTACGTTTTCTGAAAATTAAATTTTTTCCCGGGATCCCGAGCCAAAACTAACCGGTGAGGGCCGCGTCGGCCGGCGCACCCTCGTTTATGGGCCACGCACGGCGTACGTTTTACTTGATTAATAAATTAGATCAACAAAATTAATTTGTTCCAGAGGTAAGACGTAAAAGATATACAAAATTGGATAAAATACGGAAACTCAAAACACGATAAGAGGTAAATACGCCCTTTTTGATAATAATTTGAATCTACAAGTTTCAAATTTTAAAGGAAGCAATACAAATATGCAACAAAACAATAAAGTTATATTATATGTACCGAAAGTTTGTATTGAATAACAGAGAAATAGCAAAAAAAGCAATGATGTAACACTAGGTACATATGTATATATTATTATCCATAAAATATTAATGATTCTGAATTATACTAAATGAAAAAAAACCACCAGTCTGTCAACAATGTGTTTGAGTGACAAGGGACGAAGGTTTCGTTTTTGATTTTTTTGCAATTTTATTTATAAAATTCTATTATTCGTTTATTCTGATTTTTAAAATATTTATATGAAAAGTTATACGGATACAAGACAAAAAGTTAACGATTTTGAAAGCTAATAAACCGCAAAATACATGCCTTACAGCAAAACTTACTTGATAATGCTTAATGAATTTTTAAATCGCTAAATTTCCCTTTTTCGAAACATCTCTGTATAAATACGGTGGTTCATATGAGATACTTGACTGACTTACTTTACAAGAATCGATAAAAAAATAGCGGAGTTGTGAAGTTGTAACATATGACCGGGCCAACAAACGAACAGGCCGAAAATACTAGGATTTCTTTATGATTAAAAAAATAACATTTAGGGAGTTAAAATAAGTTACATATTACTCGGATTACATATTAGTGCGTAATAGATCCCTAACCAAACTCGATTAAAATTGTATGTTTTGTTTATCGTCTCACTTCATTCCCACCGCCCTTATATTTGCAAGGATTTTCAGCATACATGTGAACCTTTACATTTCCAGTCACGTAAGGGTAATACGAATTCTAACGTATGCACATAAATACATAATCTTTTTTGCACAGAACGTGGAATAATCTTCAAAATACATTCACACGGTCTTACGTGTGGTTTTATTACAACAAACGATTCACCCGCACGGGTTGAAATAAATTTTTCGATCCGATACTGTTTCGGTTCCAATTCCGGCCTTATGTCAAAGGATTTTTTGGTTCCTTCAAAGTGTTATTTTGGCTGAACGAATTTTAATGAAACTTTACTGGCAGGCACGTTTCTTAAAGTCGAGGGATAGGATATGACGTATTTTTACAAGCTTTCGCCCGCTGCTCTGTCTGCGCGAACGTCGAATAAAATCTATCATTTTTCATATCGATAGATTACGTTGTCAACCGTGATCGCGATCTTGTTCTTACTTTCTATTCCAATCCTGGTTCCGCTTTTGATTCAGAATCTGGTTCCAATTTGGATTCCGATTCTTTAGCAGCATACGTAATGTAAAAAAATATCAGCGTAACGGGATAAAAAATATTTTACTCCGCCGTATAAATTATTTTCATACCTTTCATCAAGTTCTCTACAATATTTTTGTGGAGTTCGCGAACAAATGAAAAGACAGCAAAAATCTTAAAACTATTGAAATCTATTTTGTCAATGTTTCTAATAACCCACAGAATGGTTTTTCTCAAATATTATTAGTGTACGGATTTTTTCTCTCTGCTGTTACAAGTGTGAATAGCAGTTTTTTTAAGCACTTAGGTCGTGAAGTACCGTCGAAATGTTTTCACAGTCAAAATAATTAACTAGTATTCCCTTGAAATCAGAAAGGGGTTGCGATTTAGACTGAGAACGAGATCAGCAGTGGGAGCAGGTCTTGGTTACAGGATACGTATAAAAAGTAGTAATTTATTACATAACTGTATTGACGATGGCCCTGACACGTCACTGGTGATAGTTCATCTTAATCAAGATTTTCAAAGTAAACTAAAGCTCCAATACCTAAAGCTTTAAGTGCTCCTTTAAGTATAAGCTATCCTAAACAAGGTGAAAAGATTTTTTTCAAGTGACGTTTCTTAAACAAACAAAAACATCGGCTGAAAATTTACTGATATACTCCATTCATCACCGCCTTGACGTGTCATTTAATAGGCTCGAATAAACACATTAATAATATTTTGATTTATGGAGGTAAATAGCTTATTATAGGGGCGCATTTCTAGGACAAAAGGTCGGTCGTTGCGTACACATATTCTTTCATATGTGATAATCTACGATGGAAAAAGTTCGAGAAAATTGCTTTATGTGGATAACGGTAAATGGTTTTTAATGACTTTCTGAATCTTAGCACAATCTCAGATTTTTTAATTATTGAACGCGTTGCAGAGTATTCATAATAATAAAAAAGGCGAGTTGGAAAAGGAAACAAAGAAAAATCTACTGCTAATTAAAAATACAGTTATTATAGATAGAAAAAAAAAATTAAATTAACAAATTTTTTTTTGGGCAAAATCAAAAGAAAAATATATCAAATGGCCTAAAATTTGTAAGAATAATTTAATGTAATGAGTAACTGCCGTTCAAGCCTAGATGAAGGAGTTTAACGCCTTTCTTGGTAGTCTGGTTTGTCCATTTTCCACTTTTTCGGTTATTTTTCACCGAAAATAATGATTGAGTTGCCATTCGATTCGGTATAATATCTAAAAACTTTTAGCTAAGAAATTTGAGCGAAAAGTCTCAAACAGTTTTTAAGATATTCGCTAAAAATTAAACCTCTCTTTTACTAAGTTGTTTATAATTTTCGAATTTTCGAGAGGCTTTGGTTTTGGAAAAATTCTAGATATTATTCAGAGTCGAATGACACCTCAATCATAATGTTCGATGAAAAATAACCGAAAAATTGGAAAATGGCATTGTGAACAAACTATAGTTGGTTTTACGAGGTTCAGTCAACGATAAGTCAAACGCAACAAGTTTTAATGGATAGTAGTTGAAAATATTACATTTTATATAACCTTGGCTGTACTCAAAGCTTTCGTATCAACAGGTATCATTTGTGTTTGCTTGTGACGCCATCAACGCTGCCAACTAAAACCAACTAATAAATCTCCTGTTCTACTTAATAGGATTATATTAACATAACATAGGCTTCAAAACCCAATCGAAATCCGTGAAGTGATTTTTGCGTAATATCATAGCAAACAAGGTAGACCGACAAACAAAAATTCTATGGACAATTGTTTTGAGTTTAATCGTTTTAAACATTCGATCCCAATCAGTTTATTAAAAAATATATCTAAAATGTAGACACAGTCCTGATACACTTTTATAATAAATAAAAACAGAAACTTTTTCAGCGGGTGATAATTATTTGCACGTCGCCAATTATTCATACATTCATTCAAATTAAACCAGCAAAGTCACCTTCAGAGAGGTCGCATGTGTGGTTTCTCCACACTGAATAATAGTGACAAAAAATCAGAAAATTGCATTTTCTTCTATGTATTTCTCACAAATACATTTGACAAGTCCAATTGCGAAAGTAAAGAATCTTCAGTTATTCAATAAATATCCTCGTTACTACACATTTTAAACTAGACTTTACTCAACCCTTACAAATGCTTTTAATACAGGTTAAAATAAAATTAATGTCACCACTTGAATGTTGTTTTATGAAGGAGGTAAATACATTACATAATCTAATGTGTATTTACCTCCTTCATAAAAATTCAATCAAAAATATCTTTATTTATATATATATATATAAAGATATTTTTGATTAATTTATATATATATAAATTTTCAACATTAAAGTTACCACCCATTCCAAATGCTCATTCAGTATCAAAAGCGTAAATGAAATCGTTTCGTAATAAAAAAAAGCGGTATCATGTATGTTTTTAGTATAAGAAAATGAATTCTTCAGGTATGAGACCGATATTGGACTGCGATTGGGATCATAGCTGATAATGTGATCTATCGATGTAAAATATGAAAGGATTCGTCTTACGTCTATGCGGGCATTTATTCAGATGCGTGCGCAGCCGCGGTTGAATTGTTGAATTATGTAATTATATAAAGCATCGTTTCGTCTTAACACAATCCTAACATCTAATACATGTTTGACCCTTTTTGTAACAGTTTATAGGTCGTGTAGGTAATGAAAGCCGGAAATAACATAAAGATTAAGTGTTTACTTAAAGGTGATACTACTTCAGAAATTATGCTCTATATCATTGCTTTAAAGTACTCTTATATATATAAATATATATGGATATCTTGAATACGGTTATAACAATTTTGATGGCAATTAGTATTTTGATAAAATACTGTATTTTTAGTTTATATATACAGGTAGATAGATAAATACAGATATAGATCTATAGTTTTTTATTTAACGCCTATTCCATCGAAGTTTTATGTAATTATATTGTGACTATGTTATTGGTTCTCAATAAAAAAACAACACCACATAACATAAGCTTCAGATGGCACTATGTAAATAAAATATTTGAGTAAATGAAATGAAATAATGGTAATGAACATAAGGAACTTTGTCGTGGCAAGTGATCAATTATCCACTGGCAATCCGAAAGACGGCGATCTAAGCTCGCTTGCCCAGGTATACTATACATGGGTATATAAAACGAGAACAAATAAAATAAGTGAAATCAAAATATGAACCTTGGCTTGAGACTTGTGTTCTCTAAGAGCTTTATACCCAAACATAACTGTATTTGTATTTGACTATTACATTTGGCATTTAATAAAAACTACGTAGTCGGAATTCACGTCGCCGCGCCGGAGGACTACTTACTATTTGTAGGAGACTTAATTAACTTTTCTTTTCAGTGAACCGTTCTCTCATAGGTTCGATTCGGGCCTGATGGATTTTTCCCCACTCTTTGCAATATACGTAAAAGGATCCCTGTAAGAATTTTCCCAGGACCGATAATAGGGTAACTAAAAACGTTATACCGGTTCTCCTATTCTTTGTGTCCTAAATAGAGACCTTTTTTTCGTTATTTATTTGGAGTGTGCAGAGAACAACTACCTATCTAAAAGAGCTTCTGATAGGCTTAAGTGTTAATACTTCTAAAGAATGTCAAGTGTTCTGGTACAACTGAAATACAATTCTCAAGAAGGCTGAAATAATTACAATAATGAAGTGCACTTCAGCTCAGTAGTTATGTTTAGAAAAATGAAATGAAATATAATGACGTGATATGATTTCGAAAGTATTACTTGAATAATAAATAATTTCACGTGGCTAACTATTTTAGAATTTCAAAATCGTATGACGTGAACTACATTTCATTCGGTGATATAAGTACTAAATTGAATTAAACTATTTTATTTTATATTATTTTTGCCTCACTGAGAATTGTGTTACTGTTAATACAACTGAACGATAACAAAAAGTTTGGGTTGTTGACGAACAGATAAAGTTGGTATGTGGATATGCGAGATGGATGAAATGAATAATAATTATAAATAAATATAATAAATAAATATACTAAGAGGTGCGTTACTTACAATGTTATAAGAGGACTTTACGCTCGTCGATCTATAGTGCATGTATTTGATTTCAGGTGGTACTTTGAACAGATTTTAAAATTTAACATGATTTGTACACGATAGATAAACTTAGTTTGGACGACTATTCTGTATTTACGTCGCAAGGTTAAAACTAGCTAATAATAGGCTCGAGATATACAAACTTTTAAAATATTTTACCTTTTAAAACTCTAGGATAAAAAAGTCTAATTGGAAAATTAAAATCTTTCCTGCGTTATTATTATGATTTTAGAGCAACCTGATTATTTTCTCTATACTTTTCAACAAATTTTATACGTGTCGTAAAACAGCAATTATTGAATGTGTATAGTCAGTAATGTACGTTCAAATGCGTAACACGATAGCGGCCGATGTACATACATTAAAATTCAATGTCTATAACTTCTGCTCCATTTACCGGTACTTTCACCATTAGCTGGTAGTGTCAAATAGTAACGGGTCAGTTATTTTTCACTACATTAAATATCTCATGCCAGTTGCAAAAAGATCTAACAAGTAACTTTATGATTATATATCTACTGGCAATTAACTCAACAATGTTGCTTGTACTTGAAAATTGAAAACATTAATTAATCTATTGTGAATATTGCTAAGTGTACATTTTCAAAAACTGTAATTGTACAATCAGACCAGATTTTGTAACTGAAGACAGTGTTTTATAATTTATATAGCGACAATTACGTATTTATTTAAAAAATCGACACAATTGTCTATCGGGCCACGGACAAGGAAGAAAACTATAGCGTTCTGCTATGTCAAATTACAAATCTAAATTGAAGTTCTTCATTTTTCAAATTGTATAAATACCTTTTGATTTGTTTTTAGTACTGCAAGCACATGCTTTTCGTTGGGGCGGTTAGATCATATCGACATAGGTGAACTATGCTAACTCAAAAATAAGAACTTTGTTCGTTATATACTTTAAACGTTTTAACTTCATCACTGTTTTGAAATCTTGCTGTACGATAACAATGTCGACATGTATAATACATAATCGGGCTATATTTATTACAAACGTTTAGGCTTAATATGGTAAAATTTCCTCTCCAGCTGCCACAGCCAACGAATGTTATCTCGTTGTAACGTATGTATGCAAAGTGTAATTTCGCAAAGCTAGTAAACAGCTATATTCCGCGGAGCTTACGTCTCCGCTTACTTAGATTAAACACAACACACATGATCCGTTTAAATTTCCGCCACGCATATGAATTAATTTATCTTCGTGAGCCATAGATTTAGGTATTTTTTCTTTGTTGTGATGCGTGTGTAGTTGGGATCTCTTAATATTAAGATTTATAAAAATACCTACTTTTATTTGTTATCTCAATCCGGCGCTATGTACGATAATTTTCGTGCAAACATCTGGTATTCGGTCGTCGTTGAATTCGATTTCGTTTAACTCAAACGGTGCTTCCATACAATCAAAATTAATCCTTTATCCTTCACGTATCTCACAGTTGCCTTCGGTGCTTAAATACATTGGTCTTACAATGCTAATTTATTATGTATGATGGTAATCTGTCTGTCTTAATAATAACTCATGGATGTTAATCCATGTATTAATTTAGTATTAATGAGCGAGGTATTAAAATTCGGAGCTGGTGGAGAGAGATCGAAGAATTTTCTTATAACAAATAAGTATTCATTTCCCCCATGTGGAGAGCTTACAGCTTATAAGCAACTCGCTAGATTGAGCGGCTTTCTGCTTATGTAACCGTAAATATTTACGGTTCTGTCCGTGTTGTGCGCTCTACAATACAATGCTACTATAGAAGTCTACAATACCAATTTAACGCACAATACTAATTAGTCGTAAACCGTAATGTCTTTTGGAGCCAACGATCTCTTTGGGACAACAAATTTATAATGTCATAAATAATTCACTGAACCATTAAATTACGCGTGATCGTTTGTGTTTATTATTCTAAACGATACCATTTGCGACATAATTACAGAAATAATCATTTTAGTAGTGGCCACTGTTTTGAATACAGTTTAACAAGTAAATATGATAAAATACTGGTCTGAGGACCAATATCTATTATTACTCAGTTCTACGCTAAGGGACCATTCAAGTATTACGTAAGCAGAATTTGTGTATTTTATCCCCTTATCAGCAAAAGTAAGCAAAGCTCTTACCCTGCCCTCTATGCTTACCTAAAAATTGGTATAATTTTTTGATATTTTTGTTTTTCATGAACAGCGGTTATCAAGTTTAGAAATAAAGTATTCTGAACTCAATTCTTAGCCCTCCATGTCATCAAAACTAAGCAAAGCAAAGACCCCCGCCTTTGGTGTTTACGTAACACTTGAATGGCCCCTAAACGTACTTAGCATTGTCCCAGTACTCGCAAAGCATTCCGTTTCTTCGATTGGACATATTTTTCATCTCGGGAAATATTATTTTTCTATGGCTCCTAGTAAAAAATTACCCTGCCGAGTTTTTCACGCCTGTTGCTACACGTTAAACGAATTCACGCAACAGCGCCAATCGTTTTGTTTTTCCAAATCGGACTTCGTCCAATCACTCGTTTACATATTATCACCTAAAGGGGATCAACTATGAAATTCATGACTCGCATAGTGCGACCGCAATATTAAGGTTTCCTAAAGTACCTAAAGGATACGGATAAATTACCATGTCATAATTTTAGAATGGAGCATTACATACGGCGGATTGTATTGCACTATTCTAAAAGTTATAAAATACGCATTACATATATTGTTTTATTATCATCATCTTTATAATAAACGCATGTTATTTACAGCGCCCTTTGCTAATATTGAATTATTAATAATTTACTTTCTCTTCGCTCTTACGAAAATTTATTGGGCTTACTTTTGACTGGCCTGAGTAGAACAGTATTTTTTGTAGCACTTATTTTCATTAACAAGAAAGAAAACACTCATTTTCAATTAACAAGGCTCGTAGCAATTTTTTTTAATAATTTCCCAACGTAGGGACAAATTTTATAACTTTGTTTGCATGACTTTGTCACAGTTTATTAAAAATTCTATGTGACGTTTATTATTTTAATATAAAACCGACTTTATGCCTCAAAATTATGACTATGACATAGTACAAGCGCACAGATTTAATAGCACAATTATTGACTTAATAAAATGAAACATTCAAAATAATTTCTATTGACTACATAATTAGTTCAGTGGGACATAATTCTCAAGATACCAGACATATTCATACTAAATATTACATTTTATATATTAGTACTGAGTTTTACTGTAAATCTATATCTTTAATAGTGAATCGTAATTTGATATCACGTATTACACATTACTAAGAATAATTTAGATTTCCTTGCTGATTTTCTCAGGATGCATCTTCGTTTGAATAGATGATAATGTTAATGTCAAAACCATGGTGCATTTGAAATGTAATTCTATTACCAACGAAATAAAGATATTTTCGATTCGATTCCATTTATTCAAATGCGATTTCGATAGAAATCCACACCGTCCGTCTTAGATGAATCAGCGGGAGGGACACGATATTTTCTGGCGCGTGAGCACAAATTCAATATCCTCCATCCGTCCACCCCGCATCAGCGACGAGGGGCGAGCGGCGTCGGTAATAATGACAACCACACCGCCGTCGAGCATCCGGCCGGGGGCCAGCAGCCCCCTCTAACGGCGGCAATGTATCGCAAATTTAATTGAGGCATCCATTAACGACGACCGCCCGTGCCAGCAATATGGCCGTTTGCAATTGAAAGATTTATTAAAATCGGTCATACTCCCTTTCGTTGTATACGAGTTTATTGCTGTTAGGAAACCGATTCAGTTGTTCTGATTGTATTTTTTAAATTTGTGATAAATCAAAAATGGGGTGTTGGGTGATATCGGGATAGCACTATGAAACTGAACGTACTGCCATAAAAAATTAATAGACTGGGTTGAATTAAAAAAAAGAATAATAGAAACGGTCATGAAGTTTTTAAATAACTAAAAGTAGCATACGGTGATTTTTTAAGATTATTTAATTTAATTTAATTTTTTATCGAGCACGAAGGGCTGATTCGATACGTTTGACTTTCAAATACAAGTATAGGCGAGTTTTCTTCTGTATTTTCACTCAAAAGTTTGAATGTGAATTTTTGCCTTATTCTGAAAAATATAATATCATAGAGTTTAACTTTTAAAAGAATTATTAGTCAATATTTTTCTTAAGTTCTTTTCTTTTCGGTATTTTATTTAGGCGTTTAATTTTGAGAATTTTTATGTTTTTTCGACTTATTTGTAAAAAACTACATCAAGGTCTATGTTTACACTCTTCTTCATGTCGCATTTGTTCCAAAAAAACCGTAAGTAAGCGGATTCAAAAAAAATGGTATTACATTCGAATAGCAAGCTATATAGATCGTAAGGAAAAAGGTAGATTTCTTGGATCTGTCAAAACGTTATGAAAATTTCATTGCAAACGATGAAAGATCTAGCCGGCGATATTGCACATATCACGAAAATATTAATGTTTGCGGCGTTTTCAGCTATGAGAAGATTTTTCAGATTTCCACGTCCGAGTTTGCCCACTCGAGCTTTCACGACTTTCGTAAGCCCGTATCAATAAAGCACACTTATATGCGCATCCCATCTTGAGAGTGAAAAGAGCAAGAGAGTTATACCGTTCCGCTCTGGAAAGCAATATATACCTCGCACCCAAGTTACTTCTTGAGATGACGCATGGTTTGAGTGAGTGCATGAATACGGACCTAATATTATCAAGTATGTGTATGTAGCCGTATGAACGCATACTTAAAAGTGATGACTTCAAATTAAATTATGGTCACTTACAATTTCAATTATAAGGGTTACAAGCGTAACTATTAACATTATCGGTAAAGAAGTAACGAGGTATTTGTTAAATATTAGCTTTCGCCTGCGACTTCCCTCGTGGACGTCGAGTGAATTTATTCATCTTTTATATCGATCGAGCAGGCTATCAATCATTATCATGATCTTGTTTCAGCTTCGGATCAGTTTCTGGTCCCGTCTTTGATTCGATTCTGGTCTCGATCTAGATTCCGGTTGAGTTCTAAATATACATAATGTAAAAGTAGTAGCGAAACGGAAATAGACTATCCTATTTATTATTCTGGAGTATAAGCAATCACCATACGAAATTTCATCAAATTCTGACCGATAGTTGTTGTCGAGTTCGCAAACAAATGCATATAGTAGGGGAGCCCAAGAGGGGATTTCGGGATTTACTCGAGCGCGGCAGATTAACATAAGGAGGCATCCTTGTACCCTGTTGAGTACCTCCAGAAAATATGAGCCCCATATATATCGCCGCCCGTCTGGGATAAGGAATCAGATTAGTAAAAAAAAATTGATCATTTGAAATTCTCGAGCGCGTCAGATTAAGGTAGGGCGAGTTAATTACATGCT
This sequence comes from Eumeta japonica, assembly GCA_005406025.1. Taxonomy (NCBI): domain Eukaryota; kingdom Metazoa; phylum Arthropoda; class Insecta; order Lepidoptera; family Psychidae; genus Eumeta; species Eumeta japonica. The sequence goes on from BGZK01003229.1 coordinate 13,581, forward strand.
AAAAAGTGTATATTCCACTAATCTGACAATGTGCGAGTTACTTAAAGAAGTGGGAGGTTTACAAACTTGTAAAAAAAAAACATCATCTCGACATTCTCGAGCGTGGCAATTTTTTTTTTATTTTTTAAGAAATAATTTAAGGATGACGAAAATCATATAATCTAACGATTTCCACAAGCCGAAATAACAAAAATTCATCGATAAAGTTTAATGCGTGCAGCTGCGTGATGCATGTATTCCCCTCTGCGCGCTTTTATTCCCCTCTGAGGATGAAATAAATAAAAGTACATTTATTTATTTCATCCTCAAAAAAAAACCTACTTAAAAAAAAACATACATTTTTCTATTTGCATGCTATTTCTTGAGCTTTTTAATTGATTACGTTCAATGATTTAAAAAAATAAATATATCTTTTTTTTATTGTGACATTAGGCGAATCCCTCCAGATAATCGTCAGATTAAGAGACAGCACGTCTAGGTCGTACAGATGGATCATGTATATCTTAAATCTGACGCGCTTGAGTATTTTAAAATTGCAATTTTTTTTTGCACATTTTAATAATGGCCGCGCATTTGCGTCACATTCAAATCGTCTGATTATTAATAAAGCTTCTTTTTAGGTTCATTTAACATCCCTTAGAAATTCTGACGCGCTCGATAATTATTTTTTCATTTTCAACCCTTACGTACGACCACCCCCACCATGGAAACAGCCAGATTAATATACTTATATTTTTATAAATACGTAGGACATGGATGTTATCAAAATCTGACGCGCTCAAGTATGTCTATACAACAGTTTTTTTTTACATTTTTGAAAATCTGTTGCCGCTTCCCCCAATGATGAAAAGATATGTACTATATGACATTTTTTTTCTTTTTATCATCTAAGCTTCGCAACCCAATAGGTCTCTATGACGCTCGAGTAAATCCCGATTTACCATCGTGGGCTCCCCTACTAATATATGGACAGAAAAATAAAAAATTCTAAAACCAATGAAATGCACTTGTTCAATGTTTTTAGTACACCCGAGACTAATTTTTCTTAAATACTTTTGATACACAGATTTTTTCCTTCTACTCTCTTATTATATGTATGTATAACGATAGCTCTTCATTAAATATGTAAAACTGATTTTTTTATTTATCAAATAGTGGTGCGAGTAATACCTTCTGTTCTTTGAATTATTCGCTCACTGATTGTTTTTAAGAATAAATACATTTGCCAAATTGAAGTTTGGAATTGAATGTCGCTTAGTAATACTCCCAATTATTCAGAAACGAACCTGCTCATTAACTGTCACGAAACGACAATAAATCACTTTGAATAAAATTTAAGTTCCTTCTACAATATTGTAATTGAGTTTGACCATATTTATAGATTACTCACTTTTATCTCCATTTTAGCCTGGATAAATGTAAAAATGAATTCTATATTCTTTAAATCGGTAGAACACCGAACCTAAACCTGTTTCAATCCCATCAGGTGCAGACGCAACGACCCTAAAATATTTCAAAGGTTCCAGGATAAATCTTACTTTATCTCTGGTACAATATGCAAAATCTTATGTCAATCACTCGGAATCGTAAAGCGGAACAAATAAATAGACATTGCTCGTTTGCATAATACAGATCAGTTTTATGCAAAATTTTATAACGTTCAATAGGAATGATATATATTGAGTATAGAATAAATTTATAATTACTAATATATTCATCTTCATAATTCAGATAACATATATATAAAATTATATGGGAATCGAAACATTATATAAAAAAAACTACAAACATTTATAAGCAAGCGCTACACGTAATAATCTGGAAGAAAAATAAATTTAATTTCTAATAACTTTTTTATCTTACGTAAAAATTAACATTAAAGAATAGCGAATACAGAAATTAATATTGTATAACATGAAAATATTTTGCTATAATGCAATATATTTATTTATTTCTATAATTGAGTTTACGAACCATGATATACGAGAATTGTTAGTGTATAAAGAATACAGTTATAAGCGTCCATATCGCTTAACACTACGTGCTAAAAGTGAAATACGCACAGACAAATATGGAACCCTTTGCAATTTGCATATAGAAGTCCAATCATCACTCCGCAAATATGCAGTTGAAAGTATTAATTTTTTTTTTGAAAGATCCAACAGTCGACGCGATGAAATAGTTTACTATTGTTTTTATTGTTCAATCCATTAAAAAAAAAATGATTAAAATAAGAGATATACCTGCAAAATTTCGTTGTAAATGTCATTATATTTTGTGTGCCGTTAAAATGTTAGAATAAAATAAAACTTATCTAATAGAGGCCTTTATGCAATTCGGTCATAAGCAAGTCACAATACAATAAGGGCTATTAAAAATTGCACGTCTTCGTTAACGATTTCCAACAACACCTAATATTCTACTGAGAATTGCAACTACAACAAAACTAAGGAAATTCTTTGGATCCGTCTAAGATAAATTAAATTCTCAGTCTTCAATGAAGTCATCGCCAAAAAAGTCGATGACCTTTCAACGTTTGCGTGCAACCCTTACTCGGGGCTTACGTACTCTTGGGACACTGTTTTGCGCGTTGCTCAAAGTACTCCCATTATAGACTACCAGTATGGCGGTTATCAATTAGCGGTAATTGCTTGGATATCGCCAGGAGAACGTGGAATCACACCTATGAAAATGAAAAAAAAAAAATTGGAATTATTAACAATGTCTATGTCTGACTTTGAACTTCGTCATCACCGATGTAGTAGTAGGGTTGAAAACATTCAAACAAGTTACTTTCAATGGGAATTCCCACCTAGAAATGCTTTGCAAGTCATTCCTTAAAAGTTCAAAATGTTAAATCATACTTGCTTGTGAATACATTATACTTAATTGTTTGTGAATATTTAGTATACTTGAGTAAGTTAATGTAACGAATTGAGTACATTTTTATTTTAGCATTTCATAGTGTTTATTGATGTCAGGTTTTTGCCGAATTTTTACGAAATGAACTCTCGCTACATAAATATACAAAACTATTGTATAATTGTCATGTACCGAAACATCAATTTGTGCAATTATATGAGTAGTACTTTTATTCTTATATTTGTAATTTTTTTCTAAAATAGTGAACATACTAAATTTCTTCTAATAGTTCTTTTATATACAAGTCTTTTAAAATATTTTCGTATGATATTCTAACATCAATTACTGTGAGTGTCTTACTCTAAGACTTAAGTACTAACACATTGTGCAATAACAAATTTTAAAACCAAAAAAACCACCAAGGTAGGATTCGTATTCCCGCATCTACGTTTCCATACGAAGCAACGAAATGACTTGAAACATCACTAAGTTTAAATTGAAATAGTAAAAAATTGGGCAAATTATAAAATTAAGCAAAATAAAAATTTCGGTACAAATATATATTTGGATGATGGATGCTCTTGTATTGAAATCCTCATGCCTGCCCACACAGACTAGTGATTCCATAATTGCTATTGACAAATGCATCTTGTGAATATCTAAAAACCTGTTAACCGGATTTTTTTTTAAATTTTGTATTGGAATTTGTTTATAAAGTTTTCTTTATGGTGACTATTTTCAAATATTTAAAACAAATCTATCGAAGGGTAGAAAAGGAGGACATAGAGTTAACGTCTTTGGAACCCAAACACAACTAAGTGTTACAAACACAACTGTATATATATGTGCGAGATCCATTGAAATTTTTACAAATGTTAATTTGTATAAATAAGTATATTATACCTGATCTTGACTGTGAATCTGAACTTGATCACGATCCTTTATATTTTTTATTTTCTCCAATTTTCTTCAGATTTTCGCCACCGTAATCACTTTGCGTGTTACATGGATAATGCGCCGTTCGAAGATTGAAATATAGGATTCAAAGATCCAAGAGTAGTTCAACTGTTTCACGAGATATCTATAGTTTTCATTGTTCACTCACTTTTTTTTCAAAGCGCTGCAATCGCTGTGTAGTCGCAATCATAGTGCTAAGTTCGCATCGAGTGTGTTTTTCTATTACAGACAAGCTTTGATCAAATGGAAAAGTTTTAATGAGCCTTATCCAGATCATTCAATATTTCGTTGATTTCTCATCACTGTTTTGGAATAGAGTTATTATATTACCGTTAGTGAACAATTTTGGTTTTTTATTACCAATTAATTTACCATAACTAGATCGACAGGGAGCTATAGGTAATATTGAAGCAAATATGTATGAATAGCGACGTAAGGGTCGAGGGTAAAGATGTAATTAATGGCTAACGTTAAAAATGGTACGCAGACACGATTTTAAAAAGTTGAGTGAAAGTAAATTAAAAAACGGAATATTTATTGATAATAAGTGACCAAATCGGACTCACATCAAAGAATTATACATTTTTAAGCACCGACAGCCTGCATTTAAACCGACGGCCTGCATTAGAAAATTAATGAATAGCAGTGGCATTAGGGAAGCATAAAAGGGTGGTACGAAATAGAAATCTGTGATTACTAGTTACCCTCCGAGAAATAGACTTCAAACCGTCATATATGATTACTGCTTTTGATCCAATTTTTGCGCCGAAATTACGGACAAAGACAATCCTTTGGCTAAAATACGTTCTCACACCGCAGGGGAACATAGCAGGTCTTATAATGAATGGGTGACAACCAAACTCTTCCAGCGAACGAGAAATTCGTGTTCCATTGTCACGCGGCTAAGAGCGATCGTGACGAAGAAGCTTTTCAACGTCTCGAGCTATGGAGGTGTGATTTATAGCCCTGTCTGTGGTGACATGTGCGAGCGTTGATACACTGCTAGCTATTTGAGGTTGTATCTAACCGGCTGCTATTAGATGCCTTTTTTGAAGCACATCATCACATCGAACTGAATCTGCAGCCAAAACGCTATAAATTTGTGTACTATTGTGAAAGTCTGTAAGTATATTTAAATTAATTGCCTAAATGGGATATAAACCGATGTTAATTACCTATGGTATCAGTACTCAATTTTGACATCTAAAGCCGTTGTTGAAAGTTTTAAATAATTTCATTTTAATTTATTTTTACACGGTTTATATTGCTATATCGGATCCTTACGTAGCTTTTAAAATGCAGTTATGCCCTTTATATCGAACGCATCCTAATCTCCAGTTTTGGAGTAACGAAATCATTACTAAACTGGAATCGACCAGAATATAAAGGCTTATATTCTGATTTCTATTCTACTGATCGATAATATCAAAATAATATTAAATTTCATAATTATTAATATCTTGAGAGTTAAATGTTCACAAATGTTCCTTCAAATACTTTTCATATTGATGCAAAACTTAACAAGGCCACATATTGGTGTCTGCCAAATTCATCAAAATCATTATGTTAATTTATTAGAGAATTTTCTTACAATCCCTCTAAAATGGTGGATTGAATGGTAATGCTAATAGTAAGTCATTTCTTACTCTAGACTAGACTAAAGAATTGATTTATCAAGAATTTTGTTGTAGTAAGTAAAGTGTGCGACTTTTCATGTGTTCAACCTTAAATATTTCCAAATGGTTATTCAAAAAACATTGCTTTACTTTACATTTTTATGAGAATTAATTCTCCACAAATACTAAAAAAGGTCTTCGTTGAAATCTAATAAAAAATGTATATATCAATTTCCATGGTTGTATCTCCTTCATAATTTTTAATGTCGATTTTGTTTAATTTTGCGTTTTCCACGAAGTTCTTTTAAATTCAATTCTAGCAACAAATTCATTTTACAACTCAGAATTAAAACCGAAGGACGATATAAGGTGACTTTTATTAAAACCAAACTTAAGAGAATGTCTTGAGAGAGGGACTGAGTCCGTTTTTTACTAAACCACGCTTCTACCAAAGTGAAACCAAACCCCTTGTATGACAGTTGTACGTAACGTATAACGTACAACCATTATAATACAGTACGTACTCACTGCAAGCGTGCCGGACTAGCATGAACTTCAATTTGTTGATCAATATTACATAAAGTCATTAACGTGAATCATTTAATGTGCTTGTTAAATAATTCAAGCACGTAGTCGAAATGTATTAAAATACGGTACGACGTGGTGTGTTGTGTCTTATTCGTTGCGAGGAAATGAGATGTATCAATGACTACTGCCCCGCCCCGACTCCGCATGGATAGGAATAATTATCTATAACCAGATGACTTCTTGTGGATGGATGGGAGGGAACAGGTGGCGAAGTTTTAGCAGATATCTATAGATAGTGCCTTGATACAAAAATTACCATTTCTCATTGTAGAGCCATGCTACGGTTAATTTAGTTGTAGCAAGTCAATAGGCCATCTCGATTCGGTAGAATATCACACTCTCACAGAATACAAGCGTAACATAACATTTCCGTTGCTGCTTTTCGCCTAGTAAGTGAGAGTTCTGGTGGCTCACTTCCCCTTCATCATCCTACAATCTCCCCATCGGCCACTGCCCTCTCCATCAGCTCCCTTCTTCCTTCATCAAATAACCTACTGCCAATCTATATTTCCACTCAAGAAGACGACACCGTACTGTTGACTCCTCCGAAGTCGCATGTGTCCATGGGCAGCAGTGACCACCTATACTCTGGTGGCTAGCATGGTCGTTTGCCCTTCGATAATGCTATATAAAAAAAAAAACAAATAAAATTTGTTGATCCAATCGCTATCAAACTTCAAAGGAGCATCCGCAGGGCAAATCTGAAAATTTCATTACAATTGGTCCAGTCGTTTTGAAGTAAATATTTTATTTTACATATTTAGTAACTTATGTTATATTTTTTTAATTCTTCGACGTATGAAAACTATTTTTTTATAATTAAGATCATATTACTTTTAGCAAAAAAATGAACATTTTTTGGATACTGTTATACGTTTGAAAATGTTAGGCCCTTCAATCAAAGACAAAATTAGCTCCGTTTTGTTGCGAACTGTAAAAGTCAACCTTTGATTTTATCTATTTATATATCATTTAGCTTTTACTACGTAGATTACGCTTATTTTTTTTTGAGTTAGTTACCCACTAAAGTAAAACAGAAGTCGAAGCATCAAAAGAATATGGTGGTATCTTTCATATAATGACAGGTCATTATGCAACAATTACTTTAGAAATTACAATTGAAAGAACAATCTGAATTACACTAACAATTTCTTGCCTCTCGTTTTGGAAAAAATTCGGGGATAAACGACCTAGGTGGGATTCTCCTTTATCATGACAACGCCTCGACATACTGCTACACAAACAACTAACAGTTTGGGGTGGTTAAGTATAGAAATACTGGCATACCCTCCTTACAGCCCCGAGCTTGCGACGTGCGATTCATGTTTTTTCCTAAAATAAAAGAAAAACTTTGAAGAAAGTGGTTCGCGAACGCCAGGAAGTAGCAGCTCCAATTACAAAAGCCTGAAATGGCACCTAAGTTCTAGTGAACAAAGTGTTTCTCTCATTGGTTATCCCGAATGTAACGATGCATCGATCTCAAGAGACACTATTTTGAAAAACAATAATAGTGAAAATAATTTGCTAGTTTACTCAGTTTTATATTTTCGAAGTATTTTCAGTTTGACCAACTCACCCATTTATTTATACAAAATTAAATTATTCTTACAAATTTCGATGAATTTGTAAATAATATAATTTGCCACAGACAAAGAAATTCACACCTACTCTCATAAGTTTTGGTACAAACGTAATACCGCATCAAATAAAAGTGCAGCGAAACTAGTCAGAAAAAATGATAAACAGCCTGCACGTGAAATGAACTTTTTTGTTTGACGTTGTAGCAGATGTTGCCGTCAAGCGAAAAACCAGTAAGTCATTCTAGAATTTAATTGTGTATGTAAACCGAGATCGGAATATGGTTGAAATAAAGATCACTCTATATAAAAAATAATATTTAAAAAATCATTCAATATCCATTTGGACGGAGCTCCGGGCATACGATTGATACCACATACAATTGTTTACATACAGCATATAAAGAAATATCGCGGTATATAAAAATAAAACTGGTCGATCGCAAGGACGCGTGTTCGTAACACTTACATCACTTATTATTTTGGTGTTGTTCTGCCGCATATGATAAAAAGGACAAAGCAAATAAAAAACCATAAATTACCTGGGTATCTTGTCATAGCTGTCCCATCCCGTGAGGCAATTGTACGAGCTGTACCTACTCGCCGACATTTCTCTCCTTGACGCTTCTGTAGATCTCAACATTATATCTCTAACGTCGTTTTGATGGTCTTCTTCGATAGGCCGGACGGTAAGGCGCTGGCGTACAATAATAAACAACGCAATAACACAATGGAGTTGTTTTCTCCTCGAAAATTACTGTAGGTATGTTTTGTAGATAAAATGTTATATGTTTACGTGCGGTGTCAGTTTTAACGTGCGATATGAATGTTACATAGCTGTACGCGTTTCTGTATTGTCTTTGACCGGAGAAGAATTGTGAATTGACTGACTTCTGTATTTCGGTAGATCAAATTTCGACCCTAAATAAAAGGATCATAAAATTTACATTTGATAAAAGATATAATTGTAGTCCTTTGGCTCTGGTTCTGATTTAGCTATACATATATAATAATTTGTTTATCTCATCTTGCACCTAAATATTTATGTAATTTAATGCATAATTAAGTTATTCCTTCTATTTTCGAATGTAACCTTGTATACTTATATCGCATTTCAGTTATGCTTTAAGTTATTTCAAACACCATGACCTTAGTTTGCTGACATTCACTTGCATACCTCTATTTCTGATAGATTCAGTTTTCGTTACCATCGCTTGCAACTGGAACGCCGACGACGCAAATTATGTGACCGTCGGCGTACAGCGATAGATAAATCCGCAATTCTTAGTCCACGCGCATACTCTTTCATCATACAACACGGCTATTAATAAATAGGTTGAAGCTACACATCAATATATGGCGCCTTTTCGTATGTCAAACCAGTTATTGTGCGTCCCGTTTATTCTAACGTGGGCACTGTGATCTCCGTATAGAGATGGCGGTGCCCTTATCTATCCGCTACTCATACCATGCATAGATAGTGCCATCCATATCTATTTCCGTTCTGTCATAAGCTTTTTACATTTCTACGAAACTATAGTAAATTTTTTGGCCCTTCGCCAAAGATTTCTCCATGATATTTCGCGGGGAAGAACTTAGTCCATACACTCCATCCTTTTTCTAAATCCAACTTGTTTATTCCATATCTTATTTTCATACTTTCAATAATTATTTTCGCATACAATAACGTGTCGATGACTCTGAGGAAACTAATACGGTGAAAATTTGTACAAACATGACGTGAGCTTTCTACATTCTACCTATGAATTATTCTTAAAGAATATATATATAAACGATCGAGCAATTGCTTGAAGAAAATTTTTGAGGATAAGAGACAGATAATGTTCCTTTTTAGAACGTGACTTTTATAATATCGTTATTCGCGTTTCACGCATTTCAGATTCAATTAAGAATTAGTATTACTATAATTCGCTTTGCTGAAAATTCATCACAGCTGCAGATAGCTGAGCAATTCACATTCCTTTATATAGTAAGGTATTTTTAGATCCACTTTCCGCGTTACCAGCCACTCATTTTAAAATTCATTATTTTAATGTATTCGCTTCAGTTGAAAATACACAAAGCGAACACAGCGAAACACTACAGTGCTTTGCCGTGACAAACAAAACAATGCTATATCATTGTTATATTTGTCTGGAAATTACTTAATAAATTGATATGAAAACTCAAGAGCTCAGACACGAACATTCGTTGCGAGTCGTATTATCACATAATTAATTCAGTCGTTGTGTAAGCGGGTATAAATGAAGCTTCACGTGATAAAAAACTCTATCGAAGAAGCAAAGTCTTTAACCATTGGAGCAATTGTTTATTATGTAATTAATTAGAATTAGTGGAAGACCGTATGGCGTTGTTAAATAAACTACATTACTACACAACGTACACACACAATAGTTCCTAGTGTTCTGACCATTTTCAAGTTAAATATCAAATAATCTCTCTTGATAATAATAATAAAAAAAAGCTAAGAGCATGACGGACCATGCTTATTATAGGATTCTGAAGCCATTATTATAAAGAAATGCATTACAGGTGAAAAAAATACATTGTTACACTTTTTTCCATATTTCCCGCATAATATAGGTATAAGCTCATTAGTCGCCTATGACTAAAGAAACAAGAAAGTATATCAACTGTTACTATTAAAGAAGTGCAAACTAGGGTGTACCAGCAAAAAAAAAGCGTATGTTTTCGTTACCTTAGAAATGGTATATTTGGTCATATTCAAAAATTTTTTCTTGAAGGTATTCATTAAGCGTTATATTTGTTATTTTTTCAAATTTTTTGGACCTACGGTTTAGAAAATACAAGGGGACATACAATTTCTCCTACTTTCGGAGTGATTATTTCTGAAATTATTAACGTAATCGGAAAGATTGATTAAACACCTTAGAGTATTTTTAAAAGGCTGTCGAAATATGTATCACACATTGATGTTTGCTGAAAAAAAATTTTTTTCAGCTTCTGTTACGGGTATGGAGTGCCCTTCTAGAAATATTTATTTTCTTTATTTAACTACGAAACTAAGTAGCAACTTATACAAGGTACCTACTCTAAAAAAATTATCAATATATATCTCGTAGCTTTAGAGTAAAATGCCTGTAACATAGGAACGGGCGGAAGGACAGGACGAAACTATAAGGGTTCCCTTTCTTCCACTATAGCTCGGAACCCTAAAGAGGCCAAATTGGAGTCGGACCGGTTTACCTAAACTAAAAATATCAAAATAAGTAAATTTTTTATTAACCTCTAACTGCTAAATTTTTGAACAGTTAATGAAGAGGCTTATTTTTAAATATCACACTGTATGTACAAAAACATCCGTGTATTGGTTTAGAAAAATTAAAATCCGACGGTATACGGTAGAGCTTTGCAAGACTTGGGGATTTTTTGAAAGGGACATAAACTTGTAAAATAAACCGGGTTCTGCGCAGCCATCTAACGCAAATTAAATAAGCATAGAGGCTGCGTGTAACAACAGCCGTACGCTGATAATGTTGCGTTGTTGGGCTTTATTTTAAAAGCTGCAAAACACGTTCTAATTGGACATAAATATTCTGGATTTTGTAGCAAGTGCCTGCGAAATGTTCCACTTAATTTGGCCGGAGATTATGTCCACGCAAAGTTAAAGTTGGGATCTGTAAGCATTTTATGAAAACGTTACTGTTGGCCTTATTATGGAAACAAAATAGAAATTTTCGTGAGTTTTCATGATCTTCATAGAAACAGTCCACGGATTCCTATTTAGTAATTTACAGCACATCCACATTTATTTAGGAAAAAAGACATGTATGAGTAGGACTAGCTAATCGGAGTTTATGAATAACATTTTTAATGGTTTTTTTTTCGCCAATGACAATTTATAATCGCAGTTTTTTTTGCATTCAATGAAAGAAAACTTGTTGTTCAGGCAGACTGTACTAAAGCAATACAACAAAATAGCAGAAGAACACTAACTATTTTCATAGCATGTTGTTATAAAATTTTGATACTTTAACGGATTCCGCTTAGTAATTTTCAGATCGGAATGCTTGATTCCGGTACTAAATAAAATTCCTAAGCTCCATATTACGAAGTTAATCGAGGCGAACGCAGAATCAGTGATGACGAAAATGAGGTCGAACGCAATGCAAATCAGGTATTCGGCTCTACTCGATTTACGCGAAGAATTATAAACTTGCAACTGGCGCCCCGCGAGATTCCCCCGCGTCGGCGGAATACGTTTCGTTAATTTTCGCTTTCGTGCTTATTTCATTATGTCGGTCGAATAGGATGTTGAGTGTTTTCATAATGAGGTTGAAATATTGCGCGGCGTTCGTGCAACGGCCTGCCATATCGTGAATTATTCATAGTTACCCCCTGTCGGTGTGCTTACTGCAATGTGGTGTGTCAAAACGGAATTAGTGAAGCGGGAAGCGGAAAAGCCTTCTTTTATAAGTGGCGACTTGAGCTGGACGGTACATTAGGAACGCAACAGAGCCAATTCCAGAAGTAAACGAACCAAAAGCGGTGTAGGTTTGAAATAGTTGAGAGATCATTTTTTTTTTCCTTTTAATCAAACATTGGGTTGAATTAAAAAATAATTTATTAATATCATAGTTGTATCAGATTTGGATACCGTCCCACTATATAAATAAGAATATGGGTATATTCGATTTAAACCAAAACTCATTAGTCGAACCACCCGTGGTTAGAGTTAAAACCAGTTACCTCTCTATTTGTAAGTATAACCTGTTGATCGTTCAGCCATCCCACCTTATTTTGCCTTGCTATGCTATATACCTATGTGAGGTATGCACCTTATGGCAAGAGGTCTTAAGTTTTTGTCACAATTTTTTTATTATCTTTCTTTTTTATTTGCGCCCAAATACATGCGACTCATTTAACCCCTTTTTTTCTGAAGATTCCTAGGCAAGAAATTTAAAAAAAAATCGAAAATAATAAGAGATCTAATAGATGTTTCTCGAAACTTGAACGAGGTTCCAGGCATTATTAGTTTTCAGGAATTTACAAATGAATATAAACCTCCTAATTTTTGATAACTACATAACGTCTTCGTATGAACTATAACCTTAAAGATATTTATTATACAGAATCTTTAGAGCGGGAGTCTACTCGCACTTATCCGGTCGCCCAGTAATGAAATAAATTAGCACAATATACAACAAAAATTGAAATTAATCCGCGGTAATTCTTTATATTTGAATTACTTAATACTTTTATGACTTCTTTGAAATAATCACTTTTTTAATCATGCTATTAAACGGTCGCCGCCCTTAATTTTCCTGAGCGGAAACCGCTACAGTACGCGATAATGACTTTCCGTTAAAAATAAAAGTTGGAAAACTGAACCCCGATTTCGGGTGGTAATTTTGTGGGAAACTATTAAACAAAAAGATAGTGCGTGGAGTCCCTCCGCGCGGAAGAAGTGAAGCTTTGTAATGTGGAAATGAAAATAGGAAGGGACAGAAATTGATTTTTAATGAACTCATATTGTTTCTTTAAGATAATTAACATTGTTCACAATTCACAATTGATCGTATCTTTTAATTATAATTTTCGAGTGGGGAAATATCCAAATCTATAGGTTGGATGCTACTCGTTACCAACGCTTCGCGCTGGCCTGTAACAGGTATACTAAGCGCATGCGTTCAGGTGCCACGCATTCACTCTCGCTCTGTTTCTTTCTATTCCGCTCCCCAGGGCGTTGAATGTTAACGCAACAGTGCTTTAATACCCCCTCCATGGTGGCGTTAAACGTTTAACGCAACCAGGGAAGTCACCTTAGAAGTTTTACTTCAAAATAACCATCCCAATAGACAATTCACCAAATTAAAATTCGCACGTCATTACAGCGACGTTGGGGTGTAGCGTGGTGCTGGTGGTGGCGCGCCGTTCGCTCTCGGGTATAAAAATGTATTATTAAAATGAAATAAAATTAAAGAATTTCGTGTTGTTGCTTCAGACCGGAACGTTTCATTATTTTCGTTTTCAGTTCGTTTTTTCAATAGTAGAATTTTAAGTATTTTTAAAAATATTTTAATTTGATTATCTTTTATAATCCGATGGAATTTTAATGAGTTGAATTACGAATTTAATTTAACTTTAATTTTGCACTAATTCATTTCAAATAATTGGGACATCAACTAGTTTTTCATCAATAAATGAGATGATGATTATCGTATTAAATTCATATTTAGCAATGGTAAGATATGGAGTTCATATATTTACAATAGCTCCAATCACAATTAATTAAAATACTTATAAGTAACAAAAAGACTTGTAAAAACGCATGCGCATATACATTGCAATAACGAGGGGATATGTCGAGTTTAATGGCCGTATTTAACGACATACTAGCAACTTTAGCATCTCCATCGGACGTTATTTATTCGTCCAGGGTATTTAGTGTCTAGAATTCCCGTACAGTTGTGTACCATAAGACACTTTCGAAAACTAAAACGAGTTTATACCCGTTTGCTTAAATCAGTTTCAGTTGTTATAGTTCTTTGAGGTAATGAACCGGCGGAAATAACTACAGCTAATGAGATATTCATAGCGCTCGCGACCGTAGTTGGATAAAAAAAAAATTACCGCTGTCGGCGGTAAAATCGTAACGTATACCTTTACTATATAACTATATAACGTATACCTTTGAAAAAAACGAATGCCTAGAATGCTACGTAAACTTTTTTTTTAAACTTCAAAGGCTACAAGTTGGACAGTGCGACATAAACTTTTGATTGTGAAATCTAATGTGCACGTATTGTCGTGTTTTTTTGCGCAAAAAAATTATTCAAAATTTTTTTTTTGATTTTATCAATCTATATTTTCTATTCGTTTACGAAAAAACTATGAATAATTTCCAAAATTTTAAATATCATCTCAAATTTCCCGTTTAAAAGTTTATTTAATTTATTACTTTCCATGATCACTCTATATGGTCTATTTAGAATATTAATCAATTTGATAGAAATATTTCTTTGCTCACGTACAGACTTCTGAGAAAAATGCTGAAATCGAATCGGAAAGAACTCTTTTATAATCCAAAGGCGGATATTTTATGCAGATAAATGAAAAAGCTGGTGATATTCTACGAAGTATGGTATTGCTCGAAGTAAAAAACAAACCGGGACTAACACAACAACGGTTCCGTACCCTGGTACAATATTGAATAATAAATAGTTTTTTAAATGGATAATGAAAAAAAAAAAATAGAATTTACAACATAAAATAAAAACACGTTTGTAATATAGGACCGAGTTTTGGTTTAACGGCACTAACGGCACTTTGTGAACATTTCAACTGTCTGCCATTACGGTTCATTGAGATGACCCGCCGGCAGACAAACAGACAGACGGACGAATGGACAACAGAAGCTTAGTAATAGGGTCCCGTCGTCCCTACGGAATCCTAAAAGCATATTTGGATTAAGATATGAAAGTTAAAGAATTAGCGAATCAACAATAATAATATAATAGCGTCTTTGGGAATTCTAGATTACAAATGGAATATGCACATCATAAATAAAAGAAGAATATCAAATGTTTTCCAAAATACAATTAGTTTTTTGTGCACGTATTTTTCCTGCTCCCCAGAAATAAAATATGTGTACATGTAAATAGACCGATTTTCGCATTTATATTTTATATATTAACAAGAATGTTGCTATTAGCCTACAATTTTTAAAAAAAATTCAGACTTAAATGAATATTTTTCCTTTGTCACATTTTCACTAAACGCTATTGGGTCGATAACGTTATTGCGCCCTTAATTCCATGACAGTCCGAGTGTTAATTTGCCCCTTCAGTTATCTTTTGGAACTTTATCGCCTATCTGATGAGATCACATTTCCATAATGTAAAACCAGAGAGCAATCATTCCATTAACTTTTCATTCTTAATTCACTTCCATTGATTTTTGTAGTGCTTGAAAAATTCAAGCGATATAACAAAGTTTTATCGTAATGCTTATTGTCTGAAAAATTTCATAAGCATTCTGCAGTAGCTACGTAAGTAAGAAATTAAAATACAGAATCCAGATCCACACCTCTACCGAAGTAAATTATGCAAATTTACGAAAGGGATAATTCCTTGGTTTGTTACGCGGTTTTAGAGAACTTAAAAAGAAACTTATATATA